>OY804594.1:4572937-4776506 GCA_963680895.1 Fragum sueziense
ATCCGGACGGACGCACGCACTAACGCACTAACGCACGCACGCACGCACTAACGCACTAACGCACATACACCGAACCGCCATTGTGACAACTATGTCGAGCTCACCGCAAGCGGGCTCGACAAAAAAGTGTGACTCAAGACAATCAAAATGGCCCTAGCAACCCTTGTATCCTTGCTTACAGACAATTTCTAGCCATGATATTCAGGACGCATCTGAGAAAATCCTGTCAGCAACAATTTTTCATATAGTTCAACCCTAATTTTGCTTTTGGTCTTCGATTTTATTTATTATTTTCTAAATCGCTCGCCGTTTTTACTGGCTCGGAGAGAGAAGTGTCTACTTTCGTTTTGAAAAAACGCTCCGCGGAGATTCTTCAATTTCATCGGTAGTTAACAGCCTGACTTAAATCAAATTTGTTTTTTTACAACACCATAAGCATCCGATTGTTTCAATTTTCTGATAAAGTTTCGATAAATATCCAACCTGTGTCTCAAAAACTTACTGAGTTGAAAATTATTGTGAGGTCAAGGTCAACCGCTGTACACAATGAAGGAATAACGCCGAGTAATCCAATTAACGGTTTCCGGTCGCGGAGTTATACGAACAAAGGATTTTTTTAGTCAGAGAAAACAAATCTCGTATCTAACGGTTGGCGAGCCTATCTATCTATATATTATGCCTAACTCCCCTTTCGGGTAATTACTGGCAGGAGCCTGAAGTTAAGAGTTATTGATCTCCCATGAACGAATTGCATTCGCGACTTCTCGTAATTTTCCGGCAGGGTCACGATTACAACCGAGTACAGAATTCTATTTTTAGCGCATGGAATTTCCCTTCCAGTTCGCAAAAGGACATCCCCGATTTTTTTTTCTTGGAGACTGACGAAAAAAACTTTAGGGTCGGTGGTATTTTCTAGAATAGAATTCAGATATAAAAAAAATCTCATAAGCAAAAAATAAGAGATGAACGGGTTAATGAGAAAGAGCGGAGAAGTGAGAAAGTAGGATAGTTCATAACCGGGCGATCAACAATAATATTGACATCGCGAAAACCCATTAGATCTACATGGCTTTACTGACGATCAACTTTCAGAGAATAAATCAGCTTTCTCTACAAAATAACCAATTATTTATCTGAAATAAATCACTTAACTATGTTTTGGAAATAAATGTTTGGACAACAAGTAAATGATACAGATAATACTTACAGTTTAAAATCCACTCAACATCGGTTCACGGGTCTTCGGTCCATGTGTACTTGGTTCACTCGGTAACTTCGGAGTACTCGGCATTTATCGATACAGTAAAAACTGATCTGATTGGCTGAGGAGCCTGGTATATTAAATACAAGTAGCTGATTGGTTGTTAAACTGCGCGAATTTTTTCTTCATTCAAATGGGCAGTCCGAAGTCCATAATGAATAATTGGACAAAATGAGTGTCCAAACGTGTATTGGCTTCCAACGTGGGTTAAGCCAATATCTCTTGGACTGTACTTCCTACCGAGTTGTACTGTTGGGTATAGCCAATAACAACAAAAGTAGCCAACAAAAGCACAATGAACATAAACTGAAGCCAATAAATGCTCTCCTGTAAACCCGGACGGACACACGGACACACGGACGGACGGACGGACAGACGGACGGACAGCGTGGCGACTATATGCTCCCCCGAAATTTTTTCGGGGAGCATAAAAAGTATTAGTCCGATTTCCATGGAATTTGCGTCTTGCACATCTACCGGTCACAATGAACACTTGTGCCAAGTATGAACTAAATCTGTCCACAAGTGTAGGAGGAGTTATCCGGACAAGCATTTTTTTTGTCAAATCAGGGGCCATAACTCATAAAGTATCGGTCCGATTTTCGTGAAATTTGCGTCTTGCACATCTACAGGTCCTAATGCACACCTGTGCCAAGTATGAAGCAAATCAGACAGTAACTGTAGGAGGAGTTGGCTGGACAAGCATTTTTGGGTCAAATCAGGGGCCATAACTCAAAAAGTATTAGTCCAATTTCCGTGAAATTTGCGTCTTGCACATCTACAGGTCACAATGAACACTTGTGCCAAGTATGAAGCAAATCGGACAGTAACTGTAGGAGTAGTTGGCCGGACAAGCATTTTTGGGTCAAATCAGGGGCCATAACTCAAAAAGTATTAGTCCGATTTCCATGGAATTTGCGTCTTGCACATCTACCGGTCACAATGAACACTTGTGCCAAGTATGAACTAAATCGGTTCACAAGTGTAGGAGGAGTTATCCGGACAAGCATTTTTTGGTCAAATCAGGGGCCATAACTCAAAAAGTATCGGTCTGATTTTCGTAAAATTTGTGTCTTGCACATCTACAGGTCACAATGAACACTTGTGCCAAGTATGAACTGAATCGGTCAACAAGTGTAGGAGAAGTTGTCCGGACAAAGTTTTGGAGACAGACCAACCAACCAACCAACCAACCATCCAACCAACCATCCAACCAACCATCCAACCACTGGACCGACAGGTTGATTCCAGTACACCCCCTCCAAACTTCGTTTGCGGGGGTATAAAAATTGCATAAAAGTGAAAAGTGTCGGCCCTAGTAGGGTCGACATTTTTCACACTTCCTATAAGATCCCTTTTAGCTTGACAGGTCACATATTTTAGAGCAAGAAGTATTGAGTATAGTCAGTCACTACTTTTCACAATTCCCAGAAGGTTCCTATAAGCATGACAGATCACAGCTAGAAGTATGAACTCTGCTTTTTGTAACACCATTTAAATTGATCTAGTAAAATTTTTCTTTGTTATCTTGACCTGTGTTAGACAATCAAGATTTTTTACCAAAATTGGTAGAAAGATCAATTTTACCTAAAAACTTTTCTATCTCCATACCTAAAAACTTTTCTATCTTTGAGGTCTTCACTTTTTTTAATTATTTACTCTAAATTAATTCCTTCACAGTTTTAGAAGATGAAGTCGAACTTGCCATTCTTTAACACTTTCGCAAAAAAGAACTGTCAGACCGGTCCAAATTAAAAGGTATTGCAGATGACAAAATAACTTGTCAAAAGCAGAAAATGTGTATGTTATAGCAAAGAAAACATTGAGGCAAAAGAAAATACTGCTTCAATGTTTTCCCAACCTATTCTATGAGGAATGTCAAAACTAAGTCTTGTTTAGGAAGGTTTAATATGTATCGTTAGTAACAAACCTGTTCTTCAGCTTTGCCCAACATGTTCATGGCCCTCATGTTTACACTCTTGGCCAACTTTTCTTTAGTTTCTTGTAGTTTTTGCATCCGTCTGTTTGCTTCTTTAGGATCATTGGCTGTGAAGTCGTATGAAGAATTTGGTTGTCCGAAAAACCTCTTCTCATCCACAATCCAGTCATAATTCTCCAGCATATTCTCTACCTACAAGCCATATGAATCAAGATGTGTTTGTGTTGTTGCCATCATTTATTATTCATTGTGCCACCTAACTCAAAACCGTGGTTGAATAAAGATAGACCACAGCAGAAATTTACCCATTAATTATTAACCAATTCCACTCCAGTGACGCCTTTTGACGTCCTACAAGATTAAGGCTGGGAAAACATTAAGGACAGATCCTCCATTTATTTCCTACGGTAAGATTTTTTTTATTTTTTCTGTACTGATATTCAAATATTTGAGAAGTAAAAAAACTAGAACTGTCGCAGAGCGGACAAATACCCCCCACTAGCGCCTTGTCACTGAAAAAGTGCTGTATGTCAACCGGTTCTTGACTTAGAGCACGGAAACGGATTCTAAACAAAGTCCGATTGTGACCTTGACCTTTGACCTTGGTGACCCAAAAACAATAAAGCACCTCCTTGGGTCATGGGCAACAACTGTGTAAAGTTTCATGATCCTAGGTCAACCGGTTCTTGACTTAGAGCACGGAAACGGATATTGAACAAAGTCCGATTGTGACCTTGACCTTTGACCTTGGTGACCCAAAAACAATAGGGCACCTCCTTGGGTCATGGGCAACAACTGTGTAAAGTTTCATGATCCTAGGTCAACCGGTTCTTGACTTAGAGCACGGAAACGGATTCTAAACAAAGTCCGATTGTGACCTTGACCTTTGACCTTGGTGACCCAAAAATAATAGGGCACCTCCTTGGGTCATGGGCAACAACTGTGTAAAGTTTCATGATCCTAGGTCAACCGGTTCTTGACTTAGAGCACGGAAACGGATTCTAAACAAAGTCCGATTGTGACCTTGACCTTTGACCTTGGTGACCCAAAAACAATAGGGCACCTCCTTGGGTCATGGGCAACAACTGTGTAAAGTTTCATGATCCTAGGTCAACCGGTTCTTGACTTAGAGCACGGAAACGGATTCTAAACAAAGTCCGATTGTGACCTTGACCTTTGACCTTGGTGACCCAAAAACATTAGGGCACCTCCTTGGGTCATGGGCAACAACTGTGTAAAGTTTCATGATCCTAGGTCAACCGGTTCTTGACTTAGAGCACGGAAACGGATTTTGAACAAAGTCATTCTAAACAAAGTCCGATTGTGACCTTGACCTTTGACCTTGGTGACCCAAAAACAATAGGGCACCTCCTTGGGTCATGGGCAACAACTGTGTAAAGTTTCATGATCCTAGGTCAACCGGTTCTTGACTTAGAGCACGGAAACGGATTCTAAACAAAGTCCGATTGTGACCTTGACCTTTGACCTTGGTGACCCAAAAACAATAGGGCACCTCCTTGAGTCATGGGCAACAACTGTGTAAAGTTTCATGATCCTAGGTCAACCGGTTCTTGACTTAGAGCACGGAAACGGATTCTAAACAAAGTCCGATTGTGACCTTGACCTTTGACCTTGGTGACCCAAAAACTATAGGGCACCTCCTTGGGTCATGGGCAACAACTGTGTAAAGTTTCATGATCCTAGGTCAACCGGTTCTTGACTTAGAGCACGGAAACGGATTCTAAACAAAGTCCGATTGTGACCTTGACCTTTGACCTTGGTGACCCAAAAACAATAGGGCACCTCCTTGGGTCATGGGCAACAACTGTGTAAAGTTTCATGATCCTAGGTCAACCGGTTCTTGACTTAGAGCACGGAAACGGATTCTAAACAAAGTCCGATTGTGACCTTGACCTTTGACCTTGGTGACCCAAAAACAATAGGGCACCTCCTTGGGTCATGGGCAACAACTGTGTAAAGTTTCATGATCCTAGGTCAACCGGTTCTTGACTTAGAGCACGGAAACGGATTCTAAACAAAGTCCGATTGTGACCTTGACCTTTGACCTTGGTGACCCAAAAACAATAGGGCACCTCCTTGGGTCATGGGCAACAACTGTGTAAAGTTTCATGATCCTAGGTCAACTGGTTCTTGACTTAGAGCACGGAAACGGATTTTAAACAAAGTCCGATTGTGACCTTGACCTTTGACCTTGGTGACCCAAAAACAATAGGGCACCTCCTTGGGTCAAGGGCAACAACTGTGTAAAGTTTCATGATCCTAGGTCAAACTGTTCTTGAGTTAGAGCACGGAAACGAAAAAGTCTACGGACGGACGACTGGACGGACGGACGGATGGACTGACAGACAGACAGACATGGTGAAACCAATATACCCCCCTCTACTTCGTAGGTGGGGGGTATAATGACTTAAAAACTATAGGTCACCAAGCGAATTAAAACGTTATTGGATTTCAAGGGAGACTACTCTTGTCTAAAATTGCAAAAATGAGGTGTCACTTAACTATCCACAAACAAGAGCTGTCACTGTAAGATGACAATGCCCCCGACACCGCTTTGATTTTAAATTATGGCCAATCTATGTTCAAGGTCAAGGTCATCCAGGGGTCAAGGTCACCAAAGTATGTGCCTACAGAAAGGTAATGTACCAAGGAATGTTGTGGTAAAGTATGAAGCGAATATGTTAAGTAATAAGGAAGTTATGGCCAATGTTAAAGTTTTTGGACGGAATGACGGACAGACGGACGGACAGACAGACGGACGGACAAGTCAAATTTATGATGCCTCCCTATCGGGGGCATAAAAAGGTGTTCGAAATGACTAGGATTATTTAAATAAGTCTTTATTGTGTTCAATATGTTTTATTCTGTCTAAATGAGTATCAATTTGGGAAAATTTAGTGATGATTTTGAAATTTTTAGTAAAACATTCTTTCAAAAGTAGCTGAAATTACTCTTTTTTCGCAACGTTTCTGTTAATAAAAAATATTCCAGCGGTAAAAATTTTTTTCTTTTTTGGTATAGACATAGTGCTTGGTCATACCTACAAAAAGAAAACAAGAGCTGTCACTGTAAGATGACAATGCCCCCGACACCGCTTTGATTTTAAATTATGGCCAATCTATGTTCAAGGTCATCCAGGGGTCAAGGTCACCAAAGTATGTGCCTACAGAAAGGTAATGTACCAAGGAATGTTGTGGTAAAGTATGAAGCGAATATGTTAAGTAATAAGGAAGTTATGGCCAATGTTAAAGTTTTTGGACGGAATGACGGACAGACAGACAGACGGATGGACAAGTCAAATTTATGATGCCTCCCTATCGGGGGCATAAAAAGAAAAATATATCAAACCAAGCGTTTTTCTTAGTTATAAGTAAAATTTGGCTTACTTTTTGCAGCTCTGTCCGAAATTGTTTCACTACTTTTATCCATTTTCTTTCTTATTACCAGCTTAAGGTATTCGCACACTAATGAACGTCAAAAATCATCGGCAAATGTCCACTTATGTCGACATTTTCCGTATTTTCTTTCAAATATTTTTTCCAAAGGAAATTATTTGTGTTAGTATAATTAAATTCATTTGTTCCAATATTTTAGATGTTCAAAGATAAAATGTTGAAAAAAATAACCTCTTACTGCATTTATCTTGAAACAAAAGTTACAGTTCAGGATTTGTTTTGACAACGTCATAACGTCGCCGCCAAAAAATACGACGTCTTTCCCGCGTTCTGTATAATTGACGTCGACGCGTGTATAGCTTTTTGTCATACAACTAAAACCAAATTGTAGGAAAATCGGTTAATAGATTTGTAAATGGGTGATTTGTAAGTGAATCATAATTAAATTTTCAGTTTAAACTCTCCAAAAAATCATGCCCGAAAGGATAGATACTTAAAGCACAATCAGATTTAACATGTTCTTTGTGTGTGTCAAAAAACGCACAAGGCATGTTACCATGGCGATTTCTTTAATTTTGGACGGCGAAACTACCCTATTCTTATGTATTTACTTCCTACACCTGTGTAGATATTTTTCAAGTTCTGATTAGAAAGGCCCCACTAATAATTAATGTAGAATGACTTTTTAAATATGACAACCCAAAAAATTTCAAACAGATTTTCAAGAGAATTTTGTTGCTATGCATTCCGACTTTTGCATTTTTTTCCAATATTATTGTTGCCACAATATGTCAAAAGTAATTTTTTATAGTAGTATATTTAATAAGCTCTTGTTTGGTGCATAAAGTATAGATGTTTCTGGAAAAAGTCCCTTTTTATTCAGTTTTGAGCATCTGTTACTCAGTGCGCGAAAAGCCCATTTTTCATATCGGCGTGATGAATCTTAAATTTGTCTTAATATTGTAAAATTGCGGTCAAATTCCCTTATTTTTTTCAGAAAAGGTGTCTCTTTGTATGTAGATTGAAAAAATAAAGTGATCCATTCCGTAGAATTTTATGCCCATTAGTGTGTGAATACCTTAAGACAATAAAAAGTGTCATCTTTTGTGTCAATCTGAAGTGGACTAGCTCATAAAGACACCACTTTGCTTTTGTTGCTCCGTTTCCTATCCCTAACGTCACATGTTGAACGCGTAACAGAAAGCGAAATGTACCATCCGAGTACTATTACACTTTAATTGACCAAACAGAGAAAATTGAAATAACCGAAAAGGGTCTTGTCATTTATCAACCGAACATTAACTAAATGTAAAACATACATTTGCTGAAAAGGCCAATTACTGAAACAGCTTTATTTTGTTATTTAGGATATGTGCAGTAAGTTGCGCAGTAACAACTGGAGGATCTGTCCTTGAGGCAAATGAAGAAATTGCTAGTGACTTCTAAAGACATTATTGTTGTAATTCAGACAAGTCCTAGAGTTTGGAAAGGACTAACCCTTCTCAGCTGACATAAATTTTAGACTGGTTCAAATTCATAACCATTAGCATGACTTTGTATAAATTAATGTGTAAAACATCAAGTGGAAGAGAAAATTACATTGTTTTAGAAAAGATCAACATGTATGAAATAATTTCTCACCAATTTGATAGCCTCCCTGGACTCTTTCTGGAATGACGTGATTTTATTGTCTGTTTCCTTTATCTTCAGTTCAGCTGTGTGGTTCTCTTTCTGTAATGCTTTCTGGTCAGAGACTTTCTTCCCAATATCTTTATTGCACTCCTTAAGCAAGGCCTTCTGTTGGTTGACAGCGTCCTGAGCTGTTTTGGATACACCCTGGAATTATTGTCATACATAACTATATCTTTATTACAATACATTCTTTAATCCTTTCCAATATAACAAAATTTGAGGGTGGTCCAATTCTAAAGCGATCATAATATGATGGTTATCGGCATTTTCTTCTTTAGCCTAAATGCTTTCCCATGCCTTTTTTTAGACATCAAAAGCAGGTATTGTTTGAGAAAGGGTTAAACAAGGCCTTTTGTTACAGATCCTGGCTCATTTAATATTTTGCATTTTGAAATATCATTCTAATTTGTATCTCAGTGTTGGCCTCAAACGCCATTACATCTTTTACCAGAGCCTAGCTCATTTTATATTTTGCATTATGAAATATCATCAATTAAATTTGTTACTCCATAACCCACCTTGGCTTCATCAGCTTTAGCCTGTAGTTCAGCAACCTGTTCCTCATATTGTTTTATCATCTCATCCACTGTCTTTAATTGCTCCTCGTAGTTTGTTATCTCTTTCTTCATTTCTTCTATCTCTAATTTTATACTGTCCACCTCCTACAAAATGTGTGAAGCTTAGATAAATAGTTGAATTTTATAACAGTAAATGTAATGGTATTGATCAGGTCAGGGTGTCCACAGTTTGAGCACAGCAAAATTCCCTGACTTTTCCCTGACTAAAATCAAATTTCCCTGAGTTATGTTTACTATATTTTGCATATTAATTTATGAAAATGTTGGCCTCCTCCACCACTACAGCCAACCCTTTCCACCTCTAACTTTACTAACTGTAACCGTATTAATATTTGTATGAATATTTTTTCTTTTTCTTCATACATACATAATGCATGTTTTATGAACTTCTCAAAGAACAATTTGGAATAATGAATACTACTTATCACATTTTTATTAATGATATTGTTATTATCAGTATTATCATTATAGCCAATCATGAAGAAACTGCCTTAGCCTTTATTTGTTTATCTTTTTATCATTCATACACCAATTATTCAAAATTCCCTGACTTTTGCTTAAACTGTAAAATTCCCTGACCAATTCCAAAATTCCCTGACAATTCCCTGACCTTGAAAAAATATTTTTTCCCTGACTTTTTCCCTGACCGTGGACACCCTGCAGTTTCAATGTTTCAAAATCTCCACTAGGTCATCAAAAACATTTTTACTAGCAGATTTATTTTAAATCACTGATTTATTTCAGTCTTCTCTGCAACAAACCATTTTCAAATCAGTCATGCATTTATAGAATTATTGAAGATTTTCTGCAACTTTTCTGTCCCTTGATTCATCACCATAAGCCACTAACCTGGTATTTCTGTTTCATTTTCTTGCTTGAATCTTCCATTTTCTTCTTAGCCTGAGAGACTCCGTTTTCAGCATCCTTTAATTCCTTTTCTCTCAGTTGTTTTGCATTCTTAATCTTGTGTTCAAGCTCTTTGACCTTGGCTGTATTCTTTGACTTGATTTCTTCTGAAGATTTCTGTGTTTGTTCACACTCCGCTGAAAAATAAGGCAGTCATAAAGGTTATTGATGTTTCCATTTCAAAACAAGAGGACCATGATAGTCCTATATTGCTCACCTAAACCAAAATGATATGAGCTACGGTCTTGATCAATGCAATTAATATTCAAGACTTAAAGACTGAAAACAAACTTATGGTCAATAACATAGAGTCAAGTTTTGTCTTGATTGGTCACTATTTGAGGTTGTTAGAGTAAATTTTGAGGACAGATAACTGAGCAAATTCTTTTCTGATTATTTTGAGATTCATTAATCCAAGATCTTATCATTATCAACATCATCATCATGATCCAAATTTCGTCTTGATTGTTCATTATTTGTGGTTGTTAGAGTTGAAACAGCAATTTTGTCAGATTCAACGGCACAAGACTGACAACTTTCTAAACAGATCAGACTGAAAACCGACCTCATCTGAGATCTTATGGTCTCCAACATTGTGTCCAAGTTTTGTCTTAATATTGATCAATAATTGAAGATTCTAGGGTGTAAACAAGGTCAAAAACAGTTGAAAACAGCTATTTTGCAAAATTCAAGGGCACATAACTCTAGACTTTCTACTCAGATCAGACTGAAAATCAAACTCATCAGAGATCTCATAGTCCCCGACATTGTGTCCAAGTTATGTCATCATTGATCTATTATTGTAGAATCTAGAGTGTGAACAAGGTCAAAAACAGCCCAAAACGGCAATTTTGTCAAATTCAAGGGCACATAACTCTCGTCTTTCAGGTCAGATCAGACTGAAAATCAAACTTGTCCGAGATATTATCGTCTCCAACATTGTGTACAAGTTTTGTCTTGATTGATCAATAATTGTGGATGCTAGAGTGTAAACAAAGTCCAAACTAGCTATTTTTTCGCATTCAAGGGCAGACAACTCCCGACTTCTGGTTCTATCTGACCCATAATCAAACTCATCCGAGATCTTATGGTCATAAATGTTTTGACCAGGTTTGGTAAAGATTGGCTTATATTTGTAGATGCTAGAGTGTAAACACGAAATAGTGGACGGACGGATGGACAGACAAAATGGACGACAGACAAAAAGTGACCACAATAGCTCACCTTGAGCACTTTGTGCTCAGATGAGCTAACAAATGAACATAGTTTCGGTATTTTTTGTTTCATTTTTTTTCATCCAACTTTTAATCACATGGCCTAAAAAACTATGTGATGCTTAGTAAAGGATTAATCTTCTTAAAATGACAAAAAGATACACTGTTTCGGAATGGGTTATTTATTATAGCTTTATCACAAACAATTGTGTAGATAAAGATCAGCTTACCAATCTGAGCCTTCAAACTGTTGATTTCTTCCAACTGTTGATGATGAGATCCTTGTTCAAGTCTTGCTTTTAGATGCTCTACTTCTTGTAGCTTCAGATCATACTGTTGTTTAACTTTCATGTACCTGTATACAATAACGATATCATTCAATCATATCCCAAACAAGACCTGCTTTTCACATTCCTACTATACCATAGTATTAAAAGCTTGGGAAAACATTGAGCCAATAGAAGAAAATGCTGATAATCAGCATTTTCTCCTTTTGCCTCAATATTTTTCTGGCTAAATTGCACACAAATCAAACATTTATGTTGTTTTCAAGGCAAGCTTTTAAATGTTCTACCTCTTGAAACTTCAAATCATACTCATATTACTGTTGTTTAACCTTCATGTATCTGAATCAGCAACAATAGTAGTTATGACATTATAAACAAGAACTGAGGTGGAGAAGACTGATACACATCCCTGGCACAAGTCACGAATCCTGCGTATAAAATTATCCCTCTTTTTTGACTCGAAGATCAAAGAAATTGCTTCATGCCAATGTGCATGACATGTTGATCATGTTAAACTTCATCCAAATCTATCGAGCCATTGAGAGCAGTTGCACTCACTAGAAATGTTGGTCGAAAAAAATCAAGTCAGTTATCTCCCTTAGATTACCTTGGATATATAGGGTAAATGATCAACAATAACAAAAGGTTTGATGAACAACAGATCAAGGGCAAATCTAGAGGGGGTCGGGGTTTGGACCCCCTAGCATTGGCCTAAAATCAATTTTTTTGACTATATAACATCTACCTGTTTGCTACAGCTTTGATAGAGTTCAGTTTCTCTTCTACTTGTTTGAGTTGTCTCCTCTTGGCCGTCAGTTCATCTGTGGCTGTTTTGATGTCATCCAATTTCTCCAGGATGGAATTGGACTGAGCTCTAGAGCCTAAAGTAGAGATTTTAAAATAAAAATAAACAAGATTTGCCACAGAGCAGACTTTTTTCTTTGCCAGCTCAGGTCACAAATACATAGTCAAATTATCTCCATTGCTTTACCTCGGAGCTGATACAAATTGCTTCATCAGGGTTGCCACAAGTCAGAGGAAATAAAATTCCCTGACATTTCCCTGACAAAATTGGAAAATTCCCTGACATTCTTCATCGCGGTAATTTCGCGGTAACTCGCGAAGTCTTGAGACAATTTTCAAAGGCGATGTTGAAATAATTTATCATATGGCACTGCATCTTATTTTTTCAAAATTCCCTGACAATTCCCTGACATTTGCCAATATTTTCAAATTTCCCTGACAGTTCACAAAATTCCCTGACAATTCCCTGATCTTGAAAAAATTTGAATTTCCCTGACTTTTCCCTGACGCGTGGCAACCCTGTTCATGCTAATGCCTATATTATGATGATTGTTGATACAAAAACAACAACAACAACTTTGTTGATTAACAGAATCTTTGCAGGGGTTTTATCCTTATGTTGTTTAATCTATCCCCAAATAACAAACATATACAGCGGTCCAAAATTGAAAGAAGTTTATATGACATGTTAAGTTTAATGAAATTTAAAATTGTACAACTTTCAGGGTAGAAAACTCTGTGGAAGCAATTTCAAACAATATTTTCATTTTTGAATGTACAATATTTTCTAAAAATTTTATCTTGTGGGATTGTCACAAAGTGTCATTATGCGGGAATGGGTTAAAACCAACCTCCTGTCAATGTTCCGGCCGGGTCAAATGAATCTCCACCGAGCGTGACACATCGTTTCTGTACTCGCTCATCAAACGTCACTCTCTTTGCGAGGGCCATGTCTGGACAGACAAAAGTTGTACCAAACACAAACTGCATGGCTGCTTCCAGGTCCTTCTCGTACGTGGTCAGTGATAGCGCTGTGTGGACATTGTCTTTGCCAACCTAAAGTTAAAGGGACCCAACGCTAAATATTTCAGACATCAGACCATAATGGTGACAATGAAAGTTTGTGTAATTGTGTGGAACAATACATTATCAAGATCCAAAGAGAAAAGGTATTTTAGTGCTGGTAGCAAGTTTACGTTTATTAGCAACGAACTATGTGGGTAGGTAAATTAAATACAGATTTGATTTCATGGGAATGAATTAACTTGAACTTTCCCTGATCAGAAATGATCTACCCATACAAGTTAACCAACCTATAGGATAATTCTTGAAAATATTTCGGTACACTTACAATACTTTCTGCTCGTCTCACAACATCTGGGTTAAGACTTCTAGCCGATATTTTGTTGAGAGGTATAAATGTGTATCTCCTCCTTAACTCTCCCTTTTGTAACAACATTTTACCCGTCTGTTCTGTATCTACTACCACATTGTACAACTGTAATAGATATGAGCCAGGATCTGGAAAAACGTCCCTTATAGCATTTCAGGCAGCCTGATTTCAAGGTTTAGGCTTGGCATTGATGCAGTCTAGCCAGCATCCATGTTACTCTCAAATGGTTGCTACAGACCACGTGGAAGCTATTGGAGAACAACATGGTTCCTGGTCAGACTGCGTGTATACGCAGGCTGATCTGGAACCATGTTGTTCTCTAATGCTATAAGGGACGTTTTTCCAGATCCTGGTATTATGTTTATTCAGTACAAACATAGAAGATATTTTGGAAAAGTATTTCAAAATACTTTCTTTCCTTTAGTTTCAATTTTGTAAGAACATTATACCTGTCTAAGATGAAGTTGTTCATTTTGAACAATTTCATCTTTCGAAGTTTCCCCATATTTTCATACACAAACATTTGCATTAACACCACATGTTCAAGGTATTTCTATAGATCTACAGCTTCATATCATTTTGCAAGAATTAATTAGCCCTTTCCAAAACAAGACAAAGTTTTGAGGGCCCTAATAGAACAGGCTTGGTCATACATTGAGGAAAAACAAGGAAATGCTGATAATCAACATTTTCTCCTTTTGCCTGAATATTTACCATGCTATATTCTTCATTAATTATATCGCTATCGACATCTATATTTTGTCCGAAATATCTTACTATATTTAGTCTGAAATATCTTTATATTTGGAGCACCTTTGTATTATGTTGTTTGGGAAAGATTTAGCCCTTCCCCAAACGACAACAATTTAGGGTGTTCCTATTTGAAAGCTGCTGCAGACGACAAAATAAATGTAGATAGAGAAATGATTTGTGTACAACATAGCATAGAAAATATTAAGGCAAAAGGAGAAACTGCTGGTCATCAGCAGTTTCTTCTTTTGTCTCAATGTTTTCCCAAGCCCTTTCATTTAGGAACGTCAAAACCAGGTCTTGTTTGGGAGAGTTTTAACTTACCCTGCCTCCAGCTGTCACTTCTAGAGCCGTGGCGTTCCTCAAATCATTTACCTTTATCAGTTTACAGACCAGTCCCTTCACATGACTACGATCAAAATTCTTCACCGGGTCTCTATATTCAAACTGAAGACCAGGGTACCTGAAACATACATTAAAAGATCATGTGTCAGGTCATCCTCAGACGGGCACGCTGTCGACTCTTCCAATCAGCCCTGTTCATCATGCACGAGCCTAATTCCTCTGGGGTTGCTGCTCCCGCATCCTGCATCAGAACATCCACCTTGTTGTGCCAGGTACCTCTGTTTCTCCTTCCATGCTTAGGACTCCTTAACGCCACCTTGCAAGCGGGTAGATCGGGGTGTCTGTTACAAGATCATGGAGATGGTAAAAAGTTAGGCTTTGTTCAAGTTTAAAAATGTTGCAGACAGCTGGAGATATGAGGTTTTGTAATAACACATAATTATGATGTACAAAATGATGTCATACACATTGCAGCAAGTTTAACCTATTACCACACAATGACTCTTTTTGACTCCCCATGAGAAAACAGCTTTGGAAAACATTGTGGAAAATGAAGAAATTGCTTGCGACAAGCAATTTCTGCATTTCCCACAATGCTTTCTACACTAAAATACCAAGAAATGTTACATTTCATACTCTTGAAATTGTTGTCTGCAACATCTTTGAATTTGGACCAGTCTAAAATGTTGTCGTTTGGTAAAGGGTTAAACTTATTCTTCTACAGGTCAAAAAGAAGCTTCAAGTAAACAACATAAATCTTGATCAGACTGATCTGGATCCATGTGGGTCTCAAATGCCTTATCCCTTTCCCAAACAACAAACATCCAAGATGGTCGAATTCAAAAGCTTCTGCAGACGACAAGAGATGTTGTTAAAGATAGAATTTTTGTATTTAAGATAGCATAGAAAATATTGAGACAAAAGGTGAAACTGCTGATCATCAGCAGTTTCTTCTTTTGACTCAATGTTTTCCCAAGCCATTTCTAATATAGACGTGAAAACCTGGTCATGTTTGGGAAAGAGTTAAGGGTTAAGATCCCCGCCCAAATGATTATAGTAGTTACAAAACCAATATTTTGACAGACTTAAGCTATCAGTTTGTTTATTGACACACTATCTCTCACCTAGCCTCCATTGTTTCCAGTCTATCCTCTAGATTATTCACCTCTTGTGATAACTTTCTGTGTTCAGCTTCTAGCTTCTCACTGGACCCTTCCTCATAACCTAACTTCTTTAACTCAGCCTGCAATAAATGATAATCAATAAATATACATGTTTAACACTTTCCCAAACGACAAAATATAAGAGTGCTCCAAATTGAAAGAAGTTGCAGAGGACATTTTCAATGCTATGAAATTTTGAAATTTTGTAACTTTGGGGGTAGAAAATATTGTGGGAAATGAAGAAATTGCTTGTCACAAGCAATTTCTTCATTTTCCACAATGTTTTCCAAAACCATTATTTTGTAAAGAGTCAAAAAGAGTCATTGTTTGGTAATGGGTTAAAACACTCAACCCATCCTTTGTTTTGACATCCCTGTGAGAGAAAACTTTATGCCAGGCTTGATTTTTCACTTCAAATTAACATTGAATGTTATGTGGATTTCATTTCCACTAAAAAGTCTGAAGTTGTATTGAGTCTCCTTGAACCATAACAAGAGCTGTCACTGTAAGATGACAATGCCCCCGACACCGCTTTGATTTTAAATTATGGCCAATCTATGTTCAAGGTCAAGGTCATCCAGGGGTCAAGGTCACCAAAGTATGTGCCTACAGAAAGGTAATGTACCAAGGAATGTTGTGGTAAAGTATGAAGCGAATATGTTAAGTAATAAGGAAGTTATGGCCAATGTTAAAGTTTTTGGACGGAATGACGGACAGACGGACCAGTGTTTATTTTTAATTTTGGGGGAAGGGGGTCAGGGCCCATAGGTGGGGGAAAATTTGCGTGTGAACGCCCAAAAAGGGAAAATTTCAATACATGCTTATACTCTCAAAAACAGTGTTATAAATGTATTTAACTTGCTTGTATATCATAATGGGACCTTCAAACAACCATTAGAACTGCTAGAGATGGCTAGAATCTAAATATAATTTGGATTTTTCTTTACAACAAAAAATCTAATTCCAGGAGGGGAAAATTTCTCTGAAATGGGGGAAAAAAGTATATTCTTCAGAGAGGGGAAAGGGGCCCAATAACGACCGTTTTTTTAAGAAAAAAAATCACTGCGGACAGACGGACGGACGGACAGACAGACGGACGGACGGACAGACAGACAAGTCAAATTTATGATGCCTCCCTATCGGGGGCATAAAAACAGATAAGAGAGGATGATGACATTCTATACGTTTTATTTCAGATCCAAACCCTATGTTGTGGATACTCATTGGAATCGTCTAGGAGAGACAATACTAATGAGTACCTTGAACTTAAGGTTTGATAAATATTTAGTGAAATACTTCATTTAGAAAAGCCATCAGCCCTTTTATCTGTAGCTCTGCTGAACAAATGATAGGAAACAATATTATCATGTTAACCATTTCTGCATATAATAATTTTTCCACCGTGTAATTCTAATACCCCATAACTACAGCTTGATTGAAGCTGAAGTTAAAAGATCCTATTACAACATCAACGATTTATCAGGTAAATCCGGTAGGTCCAGTCTATTTTTAGCACAATATTTGTTCCTATTACCTCTAGACTGGGTTCCAGACAGATCATTTTTCCCTCCTTTACTTTCTCCGGTCCAAAGATCCGTCTGGGGCCAAACGAATTTACTTCGCACTGCCATCTATGATTTTCGCCAATTTTTGGGGATGAAATCACGAACGATAACTCGTTCAGAAATTTATTTAGTGCTATATTTAGTAACAGAAATCCCCAAGGACTAGACTGGTCCCCGTATTTCTTCATGGAAATCAGGTACCCGTCTTTTTGAAGATAATTCTCATAAGGCTAACAAATATTGCACAATTCAACAATTATTGGATTTCATATCTTTTGGTAAAGTGTTATTGCTAAGGGTTAAACGGTTGGCCACAAATCCTATGGTGTCCGTCGCTTAACCCTTTTAAAAACGGCAAAAATTTTGACCGTTTTATTTTAAATACTGCCGACAGGAATGTTGAACAGAAAAGCAATTGTGAACCAAGCAGGTTAGAAAAAACTGAGGCAAAAGGAGAAAATGATGTTTATCAGCAATTTCTTCTTTCGCTTCAACGTTTCCACAAGCCCTTTCAATTAAACACGTTGAAACCAGGTCTTGTTTGAGAAAAGGTTTGCCCTTCCCCGAAAAAGACCGTAATTGGAAACGCTTGATCTAAAAGATGGAGAAAAAAGAAGAAAATTCTTATTACAATCAGTTTTCTCCTTTCGTCTCAATATTTTTTTACTGTGAACAAATGCCATATTTATCAACAACAATTTTGTGGTTTACAGCGTTTTCAAATTTGATCAGTCGATCTTAAGCTTTGTTCCTGTTAGAAAGGGTTGACTAATAACCAGAAAATAAAATTTCAATCTTGTCTCAATTCAAAGATATCGCTGACGACAATTTCAAGTAAATGATATGTAACAATTTTTTTCTTTATGTAGAAAATATTGCGAGAAATGAAGAAACTATTTGCCACAAGCAATTTCTTCATTGTTCACAAGGTTTTTAAAAAGCTTTATCATTTGGGGTGTCAAAAGCGTCAATGCATGTGTGGGAATGGGTTAATGTGTGACACACTTACAGTAGACAATAAAACATAACACCTCTTCTTATCAGTCTGTTCATCTTATACACCAATTAACCCTTTAACAAACGGCTGAAATTTAGACTTTCCCATTTTAGAAGATGCTTGCAGGCGACAAAATTTGAGATGATAAAGGTATGATTTGTTTAAAATAATGCAAGAAAATACTCAGACAAAAGGAGAAAATGGTGAGTATCAAAATATCTTCATTTTTTTCGAAAGTAAGAAATAGAACATAGCATTATTAACAACATTAATTTCTCCTTCAGTCGTAAATATGAAGGAATTTGATAGTTAAACGAACTAGTGTTTGAACTAAAAACTGTTTTGTAATTGTTACAGAATAAATATATGCAGTTTGGGAATGGCTAATCTATCAGCATTGGATTTGCCATGGCTCACATAAAGACCACTGTCTGCACGTTTTGAACATTTTAATTAAACATTTTTTCAACATTTTCCCCAGAATGCATTATCAAAAATCTATTCATCCGTGCAAAACCAAATTTAACCTGACACTGAATATGTGATTTTTACAAGCAAAACGAAAGAAGCACCTTAGAAAAATTATGGGAAAATAATGAGAAAATGCTAGAATTTGCAGAAATTTAATTATCTATCAACATTTCAAATATAATTCAATCCATTATAGCAGATGTTGCCTCTATCCCGTTAACGAGCCTCGTTTTAAAACGATAGGCTTTACATAGATTATACGGCTAAAAATAGATCATTCGGTTTATCGGCTTATCATTGGAAAATACCATGCTTGTTCCCAGGCGTCAATATCAACACGATCAAAAACGGATGCCGCAATATGTAACGGGTATTGATTTTTTATGCGCTATCTTACAGACCAAATTGTATATTGACGACTGGACCCAGGCTAATTACCTCTAGTTTTTGTAGACTCTGGTTCACCACATCATAGTTATCCTTGTCCTTCTTATAATCTTTTTCTGTCTTCTTCAGATCTGATTCTTTCTTGTTTAACTCTTTCTGTGCATGCTTCAGTCTAGTAAAAAAAAAAGCGTCCATATGAGACAATAAATGACTGGATTTTCTTAGTTTATCAATCTTAACATTTTTTTCACAGAATGTTATAATACACCTTTATGGTAGCTTGCTCTAAGTAGAGGAATTATGTTTATTAGGGGCCTGTATTATGAACAATTGTACAACAGAATCCAATCGCAAGATTAGATTACAACCAAAGGGAATTATAATGTTGAATTTGTCATATGATAATAACAATCTTATGATTAAGTCAATCATACGATTGTTGATCAAACAGCACCCAGGTCTAGTTTGGGAATGAGTTACTGCTGTAGCAATACAAACAGTCAAGAAAGAAGAATAACAATAGCAGTATTCTCCCCAGCCTAATAAACTGTATCAGCCCCACTACAGCTTCATGTAAATCAGTGCAATGCACCTACAACTTCAAAATTACCCCTACAGCTCAATTTCTTCTAAATGGTCACCAAATAGAGATATGTAGAGGTATTTCATGTCAAAAACTGATAATTAATGCATTCTGATAAATTAAAATGCAATGATTCTGAATAAAAAACATTATGTGAAAAGAAGAAATTGCTCAAATTGAGCAATTTCTTCTTTACCCATTATGTTTTTATTCACAATTATTTGCATGATCACAATGCGTTTCAAGGTTTACCATTACTTATAATATGCCATTATGGCTTCAAATTATTCTGTGGAGAACCGTGAATAGAGTTACTAGTACTCACTTCATGGACGCTTGTTTGGCTTCAGTGTCTGCATTACTGATTTCATTCTTCGCAGCTGAAAAATAACAATAATGGAATCATTATCCAACATTCCCAGACAGAATAATTAAAAAGATTATTTCCATTTTAACCGTTTTCAAAAAGACAAAATTTTACAGTGGTCCAATTCATAACCTGCTTCAGACCAAGATATGCATGCTGATAAAGATTTAATTTATGTGCAAATATAGCATGGAAAATATCGAGACAAAGGGAGGGTTTTCTTCTTTAGTCCAAAAGTTCACTAAACCATTTCTTTTAGGTATGTCAAAACAAGGTCTTATTTTGTGAAAGATTTATGCATGAAGTTAAATATGTAGTGCAATTCCTCATGACTAAAGATAATGAGAGTTTTGCAAAACAAACCAACCTTAGCCAAAACTAACTGACTGTCAAAACAAAAGAACACTACCATGCAATCACCACTGTACTTAGAAATACAAATAATTTGAATCTACCTAAATGTTTCATTATGGTTTCTTTGACCATCTAGAATAATAATCCCATTGGATGATTACAACACAGCTATGCCTTTTGAAGCTCAACAAGTGACGGCTATGGCAAACATCATGGGAAATGAAAAAGTTGCTTGTGACAAGCAATTTCTTCATTTCCAACAATGTTTTGAACCCCAAAAAGTCATAAAATTTCAAAATTTCATTACATTGAAAACATTGTCTGTAACTTTCAATTTGGACAAGCTCTGGTAATGGCTTAACAATAATGTCAGAAAATATCACAATAACTTACTAATCAGCTGGTCATTCAGTGTAGCAGCTTGACCATCCTCGTTACTAGAGAGTCCAGCACTGACCGCCTGGTAATGGTTCTGCGCCGCCACATGAGCCTCCTGATCTGAAGTACTCTGTTGTTGTAATCTCTCTAATTCTTTATCAAGCTTCTCTAGGTCCTTGGTTCTGCCAGTTATTGACTTCTCATTCTGAAAGAATAAAACATTCATTAATCTTTCTGAAACAACAACATTTTAGCTTAATCCAATTTTAATCAATTACTAAACACAAAAATTTTAGGCTGGTCCAAATTCAAAGATGATGCAGACGACAAATTCAAGTGCATAAAACTGTACATTCTTTGGTAATTTTGTGTAGAAAACATTGTGGTCAATGAAGAAATTGCTTGTCACAAGCAATTTCTTCATTTTCCACAATGTTTTCCCGAGCTTATTTCTTGTAGGGAGTCAAAAAGAGTGACTGTGTGGTAATGGGTTAAGAGTTGTTGGCTACAAAATGATTAAAATCCAAATTCTGCATACTAATCAAATATTTTTACGGGCAAAAACTGATAGAGAGACTTAACTGCACTTTTCAATTTCTTTGACCTCTGTGTACTTTATAGAAGAAAAGAGATGTAACCGTCTTATTGATGTAACTTTAGCACAGCAGACTCATTAAACCCTTTCCCAAACAAGACCTGGCCCCGGTTTCTCGAAAAAACTTAAGTATATACTCATGAGAACATGCTCAACTTCAAAGGGATACTCTCCAACGTTGAATGGTATTCGATTGAAGTTCACATGGATTTCGTGCTATTTGAGCATGGTGCTCAGATTTGAGCATGAGAACATACTTAAGTTTTTTCGAGAAACCGGGGCCTGGCTTTGACGTCCCTGATCAAAAAAGCTTGGGAAAACATCAAGACAAAAAAAGAAACTGCTGATAATCAGCAGTTTCTCCTTTTGCCTCAATATTTTCTATGCTATATTTTACAAAAATATTACCTTTATCAACATTTATTTTACTGTCTGCAGCAGCTTTCAAATTGGATAACCCTGAAATTTTGTCGTTTGGGAAAGGGTTAACAACAAAATCTCTTACATCTGTCATATTTTTGGTCAACTCTTTCTTGCGTTTATTTTCTGCCTTCAGTCCCTCTTTCTTGTTATCGACGGCACTCTGTGCTAGGGCCTCCTCCTTTTTCTTCTCGCTGAGCGTTTCTTCCAAGTTCTTCATTACACTCCCCGACTCTTCATCTCTCTTCCTCTCTAACTCGGCTATAACTGTGTCCAACTCTTTTATCTCATTCTCAACCTAAACAGGTAAAAAATGTGTGTAATATATCATTGATTGTCAATAAAAGCCTTGTAACTGCAGCTTGTTTTATGCTGCAGTTATAAGGTTTTTGTTGAAAAATGACAATATACCGAGACATATTTTGCCTCTTTTTTCTTCTCGCTGAGTGTTTCTTCTAAGTTCTTCATTACACTCCCGGACTCTTCATCTCTCTTCCTCTCTAACTTGGCTATAACTGTGTCTAACTCCTTTATCTCATTCTCAACCTAAACAGGTAAAAAACTTTGTTTAATATATCTTTCATTTTCAACTAAAACCTTTAACCGTAGCTTAAAACAAGCTGTATTTACGAGGTTTTCGTTAAAAAGCGAAGATATACAGAAATTTTTCCCAAATAAGATTTACTTTTAATGTTCCTAAATATGAAGCTTTAGAAAACATTGGCAGAAAAAAAGACTATGCTGATAGCAAATTTCTATGCAATGAAAGAATTAAGATTTTATACTTCTCCATCATGAATTTTGTCAACTTTGAACAATATATATGCAACGATATTTTGATGGCTCAGCCCGAAACAGTTGTAACTGCCTATATGTTTATTGGCAGTTACAACTGTTTCACACTGAGCCATCGATTTGTTACATTCTGTGATGAAATATTTTCCCAAATTTTACGAAACAACCAATTATTCCCAAATTCCGACCCGTTCCCAAAACTTTAAGATAACCTGTTACCTTGAAGGATTTCTATGATTTATATTGCACATTTTCTGATTGAAGTAACATTTACTTCGTCTTCATCCAACAACATTTAACAAAATCTCGCTGTTTGTGAAAAGATTACAGATCTACCTCCTTAATCCTGTTATGAAGAGTTTCTAGATTTTCCTGCATCTGCTTTAATTCTTCTGATGACCTCTTCTTTTTCTCCTGAAATAAAATTAAAGTATTTTCTCCAAATAAATTCATTTATTCATAATAAAGCTACTAACCAAGCAACGAGATAATTCTAGTAAAAAACAGAGAGCAGGCTTTACATTTCACAAACATTTTCTGAATAATTGAAAGATTTAACACAGACAATAATGAGACAAAAGTAGAATATGTTGGACATCAGCCTTTTCTTCTATTGTGTAATTGTTTTCCCAACCCTTTTCTATTAGAGCCATCAAAGCCAGATCTTGTTTTTGGATGAGGGTTAATTAGCTTTTATGTCTGTTACCTTAACCCTTTCCCAAACAAGATTTTTAATGGGAGTCCCAACTTGAAAGCTGATGCAGAGGACAAAAGGGATCATGTTATTAAAGATACGATTTGTGTAAAATATGGCATAGAAAATATTGAGACAAAAGGAGAAACTGCTGGTTATCAGCAGTTTCTTCTTTTGTTTCAATGTTTTCCCAAGCCTTTTCTATTAAGCACGTCAAAACAAGGCCTTGTTTGGGAAAGGGTTAAACCAACATCAAATTTTAAATCCATCACAATAAAACTTCCACTGAGAATGTACTACCAAAAGTTGTTTTACCTTTTGCAAGTGTTCTCATTCATTTCAGTCAGCCATTAAGTATAGTATATATCTAAGTACACAATCACAAATTTTGTTACCTCGGCACAAACAAACTGATAGGCAACGCAGAATTTCTGTAAATGTTCAAGTTCTCGGTTGATTTTCTGGAACTCCAAATATGAAGATCTCTCATCTTTCAGTTTGGTGATAGTTGGTGTAATGTCCTCCTTCAAAATCTGCAAATAAACCAGTCACTGGTGGGGAACTCAGCCAAAGTAAGGGACGTTTTTTTCGCAAACAGTGTATTCCGTCGGTGTTGTTATAAATCTGGTAACTACAGCTTCGATAAAGCCGTAGTTACGAGATTTTATAACAACACCGACGGTTTGTCAATACAAATCGGTAAACCTGGTCTATTTTTAAGACAAATTCATTGTCATTAGAAAAAAATCTTTAAACTCACATTTAAACGCAAAATATCTATACCTTGCTGTATCGAAAAACGTCCCTCACTTTGGCTGAGTTCACCACCAGTGATAGTGAGTAAGATCTAATGATAGAAGAGCTACAAATATTAGCGGATGAAGACATTATAAATTTGTCATTTCAACTCCAAACCCTATGTTGTGTCTACTCATTTGAATCGTCTCAATGAGACAATTCAAATGAGTACCCACAAATAGGGTTTGGTAGAGAGCAAAAACGGACTATGCTCCCTGAATAAGGCATTGTCACAAAAAAATATATGCCATCAATGGAAAAAGTTTCTTGTCTTGTCATAAGCAATAAACATGTGAAATACGACGACTATATCTCTTACTACCGGTAATCAAAATTTGTGGCAAAATTGGCATTGTTAGTTTGTTGACCAACCAGTGGGACACAGAGAGCTAATTAATGTAAAGCTAACAAACATTAAGCCCCCTTTTTCATGACCTATTTCAAATAGTTTACTGTCAAAGTTTGCTACTCAAATATCAAATTCTGACCATTAGACTCGGAGAAATTAGAGAACAAGAGCTGTCACTGTAAGATGACAATGCCCCCGACACCGCTTTGATTTTAAATTATGGCCAATCTATGTTCAAGGTCAAGGTCATCCAGGGGTCAAGGTCACTAAAGTATGTGCCTACAGAAAGGTAATGTACCAAGGAATGTTGTGGTAAAGTATGAAGCAAATATGTTAAGTAATAAGGAAGTTATGGCCAATGTTAAAGTTTTTGGACGGAATGACGGACAGACGGACGGACGGACGGACGGACGGACAGACGGATGGACGGACAAGTCAAATTTATGATGCCTCCCTATCGGGGGCATAAAAATTCTATTTTACCTGAAGTCCCCTTTTCCTTTGATGAGGTATCAAATCCAACAAGAGCTTCGCAGAGCAGCGCATATACGCCCGAGAGGGGCTTGTCAGTAAAATGGGCATTTTTTTTAAATTCAAGGGCAGATAATTCAAGAACGAAAAGAGTTATCTGTATTCCGTAAGCAATGTGCACAACTAGACACCATGGAGATTCATTGTGGCAAGTATTATCAAATTCCGATCAAAACAATAGGAGTTGCGCACACAAATTGCTAACGGATGGACAGATAGACCGACGACCGGGGCTATAACATAATACAACCCTTCGGGCGTATAAAAACCAGGAAATTTACAACACCATTATATCATAGGGATTTCATATGGTAAGTTTCATTTGATTTGGCCTAAGGGTTGTGGAGAAATCGCTCCAAACAGACAGACAGCTCTCAAAATTCTGACCTTGAGAAATGGCTTTGACCTCAACTGAATACCTTGGACTTGGAATAAACAGAAAGGTCTTGTCATAAGCAATGCACATGTGAAATATGAAGGATATATCTCCTATAAAACAAAAGTTGTGGCCAGTATTAGTTTTTTGCTGAGACACAGGATAGCTAAGCTAAGCTAACGCAAAGCTAACAAACATTAAGGCCCCTTTTTCCATGACATATTTTTCATCCGCAAATTTCAAATAATTTATGGTCAAGGGCATCTAATTTACTACTAAAATATGAATTTCATCAAATTCTAACAATTAGACTAGGAGAAATTAGAGAAAAACTGTATTTTACCTAAATTCCCCATTTCCCGTGACAAGGCCTCAAATCCAAAACCAGTGAAAAGCACCGCTGCATTATATCATAGTGAACTCACGTGGTTACAGTTTCATTTGATTTGGCCCAAGGGTTATTGAGAAATCGCTCCGGACAGACAAAATGACGGACGGACCGACAAAGCGGCAACTATATGCTCTCTCTTCTGGGAGCATAATAAATAATTTAATGGAATATTGCATTTGAAAAGTCACCACTAAAAATATCAAAGAAGAGTTAGAAAATGCTGGTAATGAGCATATCTTCCTTTTCTTCAATATTTTCCTAATCTATATTAAATTTACTGTCACTTGAACCTTCCTAATTTTCTTAAAAGAATTTTGGCAAAAATGACAAAACAGAGATCAAATGCGGTATGGGGTTGATTTGAATTGATAACCCATAGCCTCCGGATCTCCAACTTAAGCAAGTAAAATTTTCTTATTTATAACTTGAAAATATTGAAAATTTTCACAAACAGTTTATCTAATTTAAATATATTTGTTTTATGAGAAATTCATTCAAAATATCATTCTCTTACAGATTATATCATCAGAAATTCGAAATAAATTCAGCAAAATAAAAGTTAAAACATATGGACTGTCTTTTATCACCCCTAATTAAATGGCAAAATTATTGTTGTAAATTTTTCAGAACAACTTAATAGCCGAATTCAAACCATTTGTTAGACTGATGTCAGTCTGTTAAGAATAACAACATTTGTATTGAGAAATATGAAAATAGGGTACATAGAAAATTGTTGCTCTGTGTCGTTCTTAACAGACTGAGGAAATCCCTTTGTAAGGTAATCCGACCTTAAGATAATACCCGACACCAAGCGGTAGGCCCTACTCCACAGCTTGATAACATAATTAGCTGCTAAGATTTATAACTGCATTCTTTTAATTCTTTTTCAAAGAAGACTTGATTTTCACCTACCTAATCGAAAAGACATTGAAAATATAGAGCCAAAATAAGAAAATTCTGATTACATGTATTATCATTTTCTCCTTTTTCCTAAATACATTTTCCGTTTATTATTATCCACAAATTCAATCTTTATCAACAACCCTTCTTTCGTTTTTAGCTCCACTGGCCGACAGGCCAGCGGGCTATTGTCATGGCTGTGTGTCCGTCGTGTGTGCGTCTGTCCGTAAACTTTCTCTTTAAAAATCTTCTTCTCAGAAACTACCAGATGGATTTCAATCAAACTTCACAAGAATGATTGATCCCTGGGTGACCCTCTCTCAGATTCCTTCAAAGAATTTGCATTGAATCAGAATAACCTGAGTTATCTGCCCTTGAATATCAAAAATAGCTGGTTTTGACTTTAATTTTACTCTAAAATCCACAAATATATACTAATCAAGACAAAACTACAACAGAATGTTGGTGACTATAAGATCTTGCCTTGATATAATTTTCAGCTTGATCTGAATTTTACATCATGAGTTATGTGCCCTTGAAATTGACAAAATTGCCATTTTCGGCTCTATTTGACTTTGTTTTCACTCTAGCAAATACAAATATTGACCAATCTAGACAATACTTGTACAGAATGTTGATGACCATAAGATCTTGCCCTGGTATAATTTTCAGCTTGATCTTAACTTAACATCATAAGTTATGTGCCCTTGAATTTGACAAAATTGCCATTTATGACTCTATTCTGACATTGCTTTCACTCTGGCAACTACAAATATTGACCAATCAAGACAAAACTTGTATAGAATGTTGGTGACTATAAGATATTGCCTTGGTGTAATTTTCAGCTTGATCTGAATTTTACATCATGAGTTATGTGCCTTTGTTATTGACAAAATTGCCATTTTTGGCTTTATTTTCACGTTTACAACCATTAGTATTAACTTATCAATACAGAATTTTCACAGAAATCTTACTGACCATACGATTTTACTTGCTAGTTATTTTCAGCTTGGTCATGCATTTGCTAGTTTGCGCAGCCTGAACCTTTGAAATTGCATTCAACAAGACAAACAATCAGGCCTATGGAGCGCTTCCAGGCCGCCAGGACTGTCTAGCTTTGGACTGGACAACCCTAAAATGTTACCTTGTAACTGCAATTTGTTTTAAGATGCAGTTACGAGGAGTTTGTTGTAAAGCAGCAGCAGCAGCAGCAAGTTAGTGTTGTAGAGGATCAACCCTTTCCCAAAACGTCAACATCTAAGGGCAGCCCAGTCCAAACACGAAAGACGGTTTGCTGATAAAACTTGATTTTGTGTACAATAATATACGGAAAAATATTAAAGCAAAAGGAGAAAATGATGTTGATCAGAAATTTCTTTGAGTTGCTCAATATTTTCAATGTCTTTTCGATTAGGTAGGTGAAAATCAAGTCTTCTTTGAGAAAGGATTAAAAGACTGCAGTCATAAATCTGATCAGCTAATTATGTTATCAAGATGTGAAGTACTGCTAGGTGTCGGATTATCTTACAAAGTGATATCTGGAATGTGAACCACCTGTGGGGACCAAATTTTTGACGCCTCTTTCATTGTATTTTCCAAGGCCCTGTATAGTTTAGATCAAGGGATGTTAATATGTGTAATTTATTTATGAGTGTTAGTCTCCCTTGATTTTTCAAGCGACATAAACATATACAGGGCCTGACACAAGGCTAACCATTTGTTTGTTTAGCGATTTTATCTTGTTCTATTTATAGCATACAGAATTGCTAAGTGCAGTTCTATTTATAGAATGCATAATGTTCTATTTATAGAATGCATAATGTTCTATTTATAGAATGCATAATGGATATCGTAATGTAAGCATTATTTCCTTGATACTGTGCTAAAAATAACTTAAATGATTAACCCTTTCCCTAACCCTAGATAACAATAGCAAAATTTGACAATAACTTGATTGCTTGATAGTCTATAGATGATCAAATGTGGCATTTTCTGCTAGAAATATCGACAGAAAATAATGCACAAAAATAGACTGACAGACCAATTATGTCTTCAAGTCGGAATATCTTAAATTGGTAACCAATTGATCTCCATAATTTTTTACATATCAAATTTTGAGAACATTAAATATGAATAACAGTAACAAACGACGCAAACCAGTATTTGCATAAAGCCCCCTTTTCAAAGACACAGTATAAAATTGTAAACACCCATCACTGTGCACTACGCTTGGTAGGGATGAGCACCGTTAGAATTTAACCGATTCCGATTCCTACTCGATTCTTTTTAACCGAATCCGATTCCTAACGATTCTGATTACTATTCGTTAAGGATTATTGTAGGTGTATCATTACCCGCTCATTAAATGTTTTAAAACATTATGGTCCTTATTTCAACATACACATATCCCAAGTAAGGTTTCTGCAATTGAATAGCATTTTAAAATAGTTTTAGTATGTAAACATAACAGATTATTTGTTTAAAAAAATAACATCATTTGGGTGGTAAAAATCCTAAATGTTACCAAGAAAACTTTTAAGGGGTTAATAAGATGGGTATTATTCTCATGTTGCTGAATTTAAAGTTTTGTGCAATTTATATTGATTTGGTGGTCATCTGATGGATACTAAGATATCATAGTCATTTACATTGCTAACTTATTCTATACATGTTTCAGATTGTGGATATTTTAGATATGCACATGTATTATGTAATTATTCTGTTGCACTTGATTGGGCCCAAACCACTTACCGTATTGTAACTGAGTTAGCGCCAATAAAATATATTGTATCTATTGTTAAATATGCGAGTGATTTGATCACAGACATATTGAAAATAAGAAGAAAAAAAACTTTTAAAAATGTATTTAATATCGAATCTGGCTGTTTGTCAAAGCAGCGGACTTAAGTGACCACATGCTCATGTAAGTATGCTTAAATTCTCTTGTTATACCCTGTCCCAAACAAGACTTGGTTCTGATGTCAATATCAATCATTGCCTTAGAAAACAATTAAGTAATTAAGGAAATATCCATTGCAAGAATGTTCTCCTATCCCTTCGATTTTATTGAAAATGGCTAATTGTATTCTGGGTTTTAATTACATTATCTGCATTTTTCATTCAATTAGGACTAGAATAATCATTATTTTCGTCTTTGGGAAAGGGTAAAAGACCAAGCGCTTCAACAGAGGGTACATCGGGTGATCAGAAATTACCCAAACACAAGATTTTAGATATAAAGATTTGACTAGATCCAGTCCAAAATTTTGTAGATCTAGTTTGGCAAATGTTTAGAAAAACGACTTGGGAAATAAAAAGGTGATCTGTTCAACTATTTGATTTGAAATGCAATCTGCATGATTATGAGAGAAATGCACATGTTAAATACCTTCTTTGTAGCCCAAACCTAAACCATCAGAAACAAGATGTGTTTGTGAAACACCAATGCCCCCGAAATGGCCATTTTTTCTAAAATGTTAAGTTTTCGTAGAGTAAAGGGTTGATAAGGGTTAACAGATGACCTTGAGGAAGGCCAAACTGCATGGAACAGATAGATATCATTGAAAGGAAGTTGCATACCAAATTTGAGCTTTGTATGTCAAATACTTTTGGAGAAAAGGCCAATGTTAAGTTTTTGGACAGACAGACGGACGGACGACAGACAGACAGACGGACACGAGTAAAACAATATGCCCCCGATCTCTCGATACGGGGGCATAAAAATTCCAGTTAATCACATCAAAGAAAGATCCAATATTGTGCACACTCGCTAGGTACCATGGTTTTGTTGATGTGAAAAGAGAAAAAAAGGTTCCCTTTGATCTTAGAGAAAACAGACCTCAGTGTGTGACATAAGAAGTGATGTCACACACTAGCAGTGACGTCACACTATGTAAACAGCTGATTAAGCCCCAGTTACAGTGCTATAAATAGCGAAGTATTATCAACCTTTACGCTTAAGTTGATAAATTGGAATTACGTTTTTATTTCTCTTAATTTTCAAAGCAGAAGAAAAAAGACAGAATGAAAAGTGTGAGTTTCTGCATCAATGGAAATTCGAGAATTTAGATCTGAAGCATATTCCTTTGTTTGTTTCAAGATTATTTTCTTTTGTGACTGAATGTGTTACCCTTATAAGGGAAAATGTTACAAGGACATTTGTGTGTTAGAAAAAAGGAGAATAATGTAGTGCAATTTCTATCAGTTGTGATACGCGACGAATGAATTAGAATGGGTGAATACTGGACTAATATTTTGTTCTAAACAATGGATTTTAAAAGTGATAGAATCTTTAAAAACAAATTCGGAATGCTTCTTTGTTCAGTAATTTTCCATTCTGGGTGCGCATGAAGTGTATACATGTATTGCCTGGTGATTTTTGGATCCTATCGAGTATCGTTGTTGTTAACTGCCGACTTAACCAAGGTCTGTCTCCAAATGGTTGTGGTTAAAAAAGAATGAGGGTAACTGATCCATCAAATGTTTTTCCAAAAGAAGAACAAGATGTTTATAAAACATATATGCCCCCTTCAAGTGCCTACATTTGATGTAGGTCAAAGTCCAAGGTCAAGTTAACAAGGTCCAAGGTCATGGTCAAATATGAAAGGTCTTGGTAGGTGTCTATGTGTGAAATATCAAGGCTGTATATGTAAAAGTAAAATGAAATATAGGCCAGATTAAAGTTTTTAAAAGTAGGCCAAATGCCAAGGTCAAGGTCAAATGTGAAAGGTCTTGGTTGGAAGTGTCCATGTGTGAAATATCAAGGCTGTAGGTGTAAAAGGACATGATATATATGCCTGGTTTAAGTTTTTTTTAAAGTAGGTCAAACTCCAAGGTCAAGGTTGCAATATTCAAGGTCATGGTCAAATGTTAAAGGTCTTGGTAGGGGGTGTCTATGTGTGAAATATCAAGGCTGTAGGTGTAATAGGACATAAGATAAAGGCTAGGTTAAAGATTTCTAAAAGTATGTAAAAATCAAAGGTCAAGGTCACACAGGCCAAGGTCATGGTCAAATGTGAAAGGTCTTGGTAGGTGTCCATGTGTAAAATATTGAGGCTGTATAGGTAACAGGACATGAGATGTATGCATAGTTTAAGTTTTTTATAAGTAGGTCAAACTCCAAGGTCAAGGTCCCAGGTCATGGTCAAATGTGAAATGTCTTGGTTGGAAGTGACCATGTGTGAAATATCAAGGCTATATGTGTAAAATGACATGAAATATAGGCCAGGTTAATGTATTATAAAAGTAGGTCAAACACCAAGGTCAAGGTCACAAGGTCCAAGGTCATGGTCAAATGTGAAAGGTCTTGGTAGGAGCTGTCCATGTGTAAGATATCGAGACTGTATAGGTAACAGGACATGAGATAAAGGCCTAGTTTAAGTTTTTTAAAAGTAGGTCAAACTTCAAGGTCAAGGTCAAAGGTAATGGTCAAATGTAAAATGTCTTGGTTGGAAGTGACCATGTGTGAAATATCAATGCTGTATGTGTAAAATGACATAAAATATAGGCCAGGTTAATGTATTATAAAAGTAGGTCAAACACTAAGGTCAAGGTCACAAGGTCCAAGGTCATGGTCAAATGTGAAAGGTCTCGGTCGTAGGTGTCCATGTGTCAAATATCAAGGCTGTATGTGTAAAAGAACATGATATATCAGCTAGGTTAAAATTTTATAAAAGTAGGTAAAAGTCCAAGGTCAAGGTCACAAGGTCCAGGGTCATTGTCAAATGTGAAAGGTCTTGGTAGGATGTGTCCATGTGTGAAATATCAAGGCTGTATGTGTAATAGCACATGAGATATAGGCCCAGTTTATTTCTTTTAAAAGTAGGTCAAACTCCAAGGTCAGGGTCACAAGGTCCAAGGTCATAGTCATATGTTATAGGTCTTAGTCGGAGGTTTCCATGTGTCAAATATCAAGGCTGTATGTGTAAAAGGACATGATATATCGGCCAGGTTAAAGTTTTTAAAATGTAGGTCAAACTCCAATGTCAAGGTCACAAGGTCATGGTCAATTGTGAGAGGTCTTGGTAGGAGGTGTGCATGTGTGAAATATCAAGGCTGTATGTGTAATAGGTCATGAGATATATGCCCCGTTTAATTTTTTTTTAAAGCAGGTCAAACTCCAAGGTCAAGGTCACAAGGTCCAAGGTCATGGTCAAATGTGAATGATGTTGATAGGAGGTATCTATGTGTGAGATATCAAGTCTCTATGTGTAAAAATACATGAGATATAGGCAAGGTTAAGAATTAAGTGTAAAAATCAACAAAGGGCAATAACTCCAGGCAAGGTTATGGTTCTTGTGCACTGCACCTGTCCATAATGAGATCTATCTACCTGTAAAGTTTCATGATTCTACCTTACATACTTTTTGAGTTGTGCTCTGGACAAGAATCAAGTTATAAAATCAACAAAGGGCAATAACTCAAAAATTTTGATCGGCAGAGTTATGGTTCTTGTGCACTGCACCTCTCCATAATGAGATCTATCCACCTGCAAAGTGTCATGATTCTACCTTATATACTTTTTGAGTTATGTTCCGGACAAGAATCAAGTTTGAAAATCAACAAAGGGCAATTACTCCAAAAATATGATCAGCAGAGTTACGGTTCTTGTGCACTGCACCTCTCCATAATGAGATCTATCCACCTATAAAGTTTCATGATTCTTCCTAACATACTTTTTGAGTTATGCTCCGGACAAGAATCAAGTTTGAAAATCAACAAAGGGCAATAACTCCATAAAATTGATCGACAGAGTTACGGTTCTTGTGCACTGCACCTCTCCATAATGAGATCTATCCACCTGTCAAGTTTCATGATTCTACCTTACATACTTTTTGAGTTGTGCTCTGGACAAGAATCAAGTTATAAAATCAACAAAGGGCAATAACTCAAAAAATTTGATCAGCAGAGTTACGGTTCTTGTGCACTGCACCTCTCCATAATGAGATCTATCTACCTGTAAAGTGTCATGATTCTACTTTACATACTTTTTGAGTTATGCTGCGGACAAGAATCAAGTTTGAAAATCAACAAAGGGCAATAACTCCAAAAATATGATCGGCAGAGTTACGGTTCTTGTGCACTGCACCTCTCCATAATGAGATATATCCACCTGTAAAGTTTCATGATTCTACCTAACATACTTTTTGAGTTATGCTCCGGACAAGAATCAAGTTTGAAAATCAACAAAGGGCAATAACTCCATAAAATTGATCGGCAGAGTTACGGTTCTTGTGCACTGCACCTCTCCATAATGAGATCTATCCACCTGTCAAGTTTCATGATTCTACCTTACATACTTTTTGTGTTGTGCTCTGGACAAGAATCAAGTTATAAAATCAACAAAGGGCAATAACTCAAAAAATTTGATCGGCAGAGTTACGGTTCTTGTGCACTGCACCTCTCCATAATGAGATCTATCTACCTGTAAAGTGTCATGATTCTACCTTACATACTTTTTGAGTTATGCTGCGGACAAGAATTAAGTTTGAAAATCAACAAAGGGCAATAACTCCAAAAATATGATCAGCAGAGTTACGGTTCTTGTGCACTGCACCTCTCCATAATGAGATATATCCACCTGTAAAGTTTCATGATTCTACCTAACATACTTTTTGAGTTATGCTCCGGACAAGAATCAAGTTTGAAAATCAACAAAGGGCAATAACTCCAAAAATTTGATCGGCAGAGTTACGGTTCTTGTGCACTGCACCTCTCCATGATGAGATCTATCCACCTGTGAAGTTTCATGATTCTACCTTTAATACTTTTCGAGTTATGCTCCGGACAAGGTTTGGTCTACGGACAGACCGACCGACCTACGGACCGACCGACCGACCTTCCGACCGACTGACCGACACTTGCAAATCAATATACCCCCATTTTCTTCGAAAGGGGGGCATAAAAAATGCAGTAAACGCTGATTTTAAAGCAAAACAAACAAAATTAAATGAGTCAGGAATCGTATGCCAGGAACCGGTTCCTTCAAAATGAATCGATTCCGAGTATCCGGGACATTGTGGAACCGGGAGTAACCGGTTCTCAGGTACCGGTGCTCATCCCTAACGCTTGGTCAGGCACATTCTTCCAAATATGTCAATAAATGTACAAGTTGCATTTGCAAGATGTGGGTGTGCATAAATATGGATGGCCAGATAGAGAAGATGTTGCAAATAAACAACCATCTTTAGTCGTAAAAAAAACAAGAGTTGTCCCAAGACAGCGCGCTTGACTTTCTAAGTTGCTTAGTGTAAAGGGGGCATAACTCCAAATAGAGTGGTCCCAGGGTCATGGGCCCTAATAGTAAGGTAGAGGGTGTGATGGTGAATAAGTATTCCAAGTTTGGGTTGAATCCCTTTGATAGTATGGAAGTTATTGATGTTTGAAAAAACTTTAACCTTTGTTGCAATGCCGACGCCAACGCCGACGTACGAGTGACAGTATAAGCTCTCATTTTCTTCGAAAAGTCGAGCTAAAAATGATTAACTCTTACAGTATCTATTTCCTTCAACTTGGCATCTTTCTTTTCGATGGTTTTCTGTGCAACTTCCTTCTTGCTCTCATAAAGCCTGGTGCCGGCAGCCTCTTCAATCATGGACAGAATCTGAATTTAATAAAACATGATTTGAACCAGGATCTGGAAAAAGTTCTTTCATCGCATTTGAGAACAATATGAATCCAGATCAGACTGCCCATACACAAAGTCTGATAAGGATCCATGTCTTTCTTTAATAGTTTCTTTAAAACATTCAGCAACCATTCGATGGTTAAATTCTGAGTCAGTTCCTTCTTACTCAGCCTGGTACCGGTAGCCTCTTCTATAATGGACATAAACCGATTTAACAAACATGACTTGTTTACAAGCGAAAGACATGCAACTCTGTTTCTTCCCTTAAACATGATGACCTTGAAATTTGACCTTGTCCTGTAACATAAAAAAAGTATAAATAAAAACTTAATTGCTACAAGAAATACAAAATTACATCACTTTATCGATATTGTTAATAAATTTATTAGATTGAGGAGAGAATTTTTACTGTCAAGTTGTTGATTGAAAGTTCAAACCATATAATGACCTTATCTCATTCACTCAAAGTAAAGTTCTAAAAGCCTTCTGCTCAGGGATTTTTTTTTGGCAATTTTTGGAAGGGGCCCGGGGGCCTTTTCAATTGGGAAAATTAGCCGCATGAATCCTAATTTTGGGAAATTTTCAAACCTTATACACTTATCTCATATAAGGTGTTGTAAGACTAGGTGAAATTCATTTATATTTAAACCAAAAGGATGGATATTTTGATATCGAGATTGAGTAAAGAGTTTTAGTTTGTTCTCAAATGACTTGTAAAAACAATTTACAGAGGCTTCAAATGATAATTTCTCTAAGATTTTATGACTTTTTCAAATTTGTAATGGGGAATTTATTCTCCAGATTGGGAAAAAAGTAAGCTAAATTTGATTGGGAAAGGGGCCGCATTTTGGCCCCCGAGACACCCCAAAAAGCCTGGACTTGAAATGCCTTTACCCGCTTTTTACTGTTACCATGTACATATTCAGGGTTCTCCCCAGAATATTTTGAAGCCGTAGTGGCATTGGTAAACCTTGCAACACATTGTGTTCATGCAAATAATTGTGAATAAAAACATAAAGGGAAAAGAAGAAATTGCTCAATTTGAGCAATTTCTTCTTTTCCCATAATGTTTTTATACAGGATTAGTACTTTTTAGTTAAAAAGAATGCCCCATTTATCAGTTTTTGACATGAAATACCTCTTAATGTCTCTTTTTGGTGACCATTTTGAAGAAATTAAGCTGTGGGGTACTTTTGAAGCTGTAGTGGCATTACACTAATTTCCATGAAGCTGTAGTGGGGCCGATACAGCTTATTGGGCTGGGGAAAACACTGCATAATCCTACCTCAGGAGGCTTCATGTTGAGAACCTTGGTGATTCTACCCTGCATGATCAGGAAATGTGGGTTGTTGACGTTCAGCTGGACAGATCGGAATAAATCCTGCACTCTAGTGTTGTTGGCATTGCTTCCATTGATAAGATACTTGTTACGTCCACCCACAACCACCTGCATGGGAAAAGAGAAAGGCTATCTCAGGGTTGTGCCTAGGTCAGAATTGGGGGGGGGGGGGGGGGGGGGGGGGGGGGGGGGCTTCGCAGGTGTCCCCCTACCTACATTTCACGGGGACATTGGAAAATTTTGGGGGACAAGCTAAAGTAACAACTATTTTAGACTAGTCATGATTTTAAACAAGTCTTGCATTTCATGTTGACATCAGTCTCGCCCAACCACGGGCATTTTACCAACCAATTCTTATAGAGCTTTTGTTCCTTGCGTTTTATTTGTCTCTGAGAAAGATGATTGATGCATTTGGCTGTCTGCATCGGCAGACGACACAGTATCGGGTGTTTTAACCCCCATTCATCGATTTCACATCGTCTGCTATCTTTCTATTCAGACTTAATCATCTGTCAATTTATTTTGCTAACAACTTTAGACCGGTTTTCAATGTTTTATCTTAAAATCGGCTGAATCACTACATAAATTTTGGGTCACGGTCAAGTTTTATGGCAGGTGCATGATCAGTTTACAATGTTTTACATTTAATCGGCTGAATTGAATAGTAAATCTTCGATACAGTCAAGCTTTTCCATGTGGTGATGTACGCGTAATAATATACAGTGCATGAAATATACTATCATAACAAATGTAAACGCCGATCGAGCAGAGTTTTCTTCGTAGCAATTACGGCAAATAACAGATCGCACATTCTGAGCGCGCCCGAAATCCTGTCATGCCTTAAATTTTGAGGGACATTGAGAATAAATTTGCGAGATTCCCACGATGCAGCGGCCTAGGCACAACACTGCTATCTAAACCTTTTGCAAATGTTTTTTATAGGACTGTCCAAAGGGTCGAAAAAAAATTCGGGAATAGCTGCACTTGCCCTGCAGCCATTTTAGCTTACTTTTCTCTTGTCCTGCAATTCAGACAAAGATCAAGTATTCACTCATCCTACAAAGACTTTTGTTGGGTGCTGCAAAGGCGACATACTGTGATGATACATGATCATAATGGTATCTATATTATACGTCTGGGGTTCATGACTAATGATTTAAAGATGCTGGGCCATTGCAGTTTCCCTTTTTGCTTCCAAAACCAATGCAACAGAAGTTTGATTGGAAACAGCAATCTCAAATTCAATTCTACATAAATGTATATAATATCTTTTGTATTATTGCAAACCTTGTAACTCCAGCTCACATCAAGCTGGAGTGACAAGGTTTTGCAAAAACACCAAAATAAGTAATCACTGATCAAAGTATTTTCTGTAGTACCTGTCTTGTGATGGTGATCTCGTCAAACTGCTCATATCCAAGCGGACTTTGTTTCTTGTCCAGATTGTCAAATGTGATGCTGACAGTAGCCTTTGTGATGCCAGCCTGTCCATTCTTGTACACAAGTTCTTGTAGATTTGTTGCTCTAACCTGAAACAAGAAATGAAAACAGTCTCATGACTCTCGTCACAGCAACAAAGTCTTTAAGACAGAAAGGGAGTCAGTCCACTGAAATTTCAACTTTTCAAATTTATATGGTTTCAGAGAGCAACTGCAGACTAAAATAAACTGTTCAAATCTTTAATAAAAGAGCAATTTACCTCACAAAATTCCTAATTTGTGCGGAATCAAGGAAATGATGACTCAAATCCAAGAAAAAATGGACGTTCAGTCCACAGGGCTTTTTCCAGGTATTTTGGGAAAGGGCCCCTAGCTCAAAATTGGGAAAATTTTATCGACAAAATGCCAAATTTTGGAAAAAAAATAGAACTTGTGGATCTAACCAGTATCTTAGTTTAATTGAGTGAAAACATGTACCAGAATCAAAACTCACCAACAAGACAAAATCATGTTGAAATCCTGCATTTTTTTTTTTTTTTTTTTTTTGTATTTTTGCCTAATTCTATCCTAAACATGACTTAGTTTTGACAATCATGTTAGAATAGGCTTGGTAAAACATCGAAGCAAAAGAATACAATGCTGATCAATAACAAGCATTTTCTCCTCTATGTTTTAGTAACATTTATTTTGTTGTCTGCACTAGCTTAAGAATTGGACCACTGTAAAAATTTAGTTGTCTGGGAGAGGATTAAATATTTCATGAAACTGAAAGTACTCATGATCAGCAGAACTAAAATACCCCCCTCCCCCACCCGGTCATCTTATTCTTGAAAGTTAGTGTTAAACTATGTAAATGAATTTACTTAAATTTAAAATCAGTTTTCAATGATATTTAGCTGAAAAATTTGGATCTTTGATCATAATACAGCTTTAATTTTCCTCCTTTCAATTCTTTGTTTACATCGCGAAAACCCATGACATTAAGCTTTTTATAACTGTTTCTGTTTTTCCCGAGAGCATAAAACAGTCAAAACAATAAAACTTCAAGTAGATAACAAGATCAGACTGAATTACCGAAGAATCCTTTGGGATATTTTTAATATACAGTGCTAATTAATTGACAATTCACGACCGCGAATTTACGATCGGCGATTTACCTGAATGAATGGCTACTGTCTAGATGTAAAACTCTTTACTCTCTACATCAGTACATTGGATTGGGAATTTTTCTTCTAAATTGGGAAAAATAGGGGCCGTTTTGGATTGGGAATGGGGCCGAATATCGGCCCCTACGGAATAGGCGAAAAAGCCCTGGTCCAGGGTACGAATTCAAAAATTGTGCCCAAAAAGCAATCCTGTAGCAATTAGTAGTATGCATGCAACTTAAAATAACTGAAGAAATGGTATTTTGCACAAGGGCGTAACTTACATGGGTAAGATTAGTGATTCCAAGCAGAAAACAAATTGAATCGAGGATGTTGGATTTTCCACTCCCGTTCAGACCGGTAATGGCATTGAAAAGAGGATCAAACCCATTAATCTCCGTTCTCTGTGCGTACGACTTGAAGCCGTCAATAACTACGGTTTTGATATACATGTTGATACTCTTGACATTTGACAAAATGTAAACAAATAAAGTTTACGAAGAAAACTTGAAAAGGGCGCTTCTCCTATAAAGTAGTGCGCATGCGCGATTGTTAATAACCGGTGACCGCCGGATGAAGACCGGGACCCAGTCCCCGGGAAGCACACAGGTTATCATTTGAAGTGTCAATGTTGTTTTTTTATAAACCCTTTTACTCTTTTTACCAAAAAGGCAATTTTGCACGGTTCAAACTGAATGCTGTTGCAGAAGACAAAAAGTATGTTTTGGATACGATTTACGTGTGATTTAGCTAGGAAAGTATTGCAGATTGATCAAAAACTAGAAAGTGCATTTTCTTCTTTTTTCTCAATGTTTTCCTCCAGCCTTTGCTTTTAGAAACGTCAAAACCAGCTTTAGAAAGGGCCAATCCTTTCCAAAACTATCATAGGCTTTCAAGACTCATTGAATATTACAACAAAGAACACAATGAGCCAAAAGGAAAATGTTGATAACCACCATTTTCTCCTCACCGGCCGATATTACCATAGCTCGTGAAAATCTAACTGGACTTTTATATCCCTTTCAAATTTAACAGTTTAACCCTTTCCCAAACAAGACCTGGTTTTGACGTCCCTAATAGAAAAGACTTGGGAAAACATTGAAACAAAAGAAGAAACTGCTGATAACCAGCAGTTTCTCCTTTTGTCTCAATATTTTCTATGCAATATTTTACACAAATCCCATCTTTGATAATGTTCATTTTGCCATTTGTGTCAGTTTTTGAGATGGGTCACCCTAAAATTTCAGTCGTTTGGGAAAGGGTTAAAAAAGGGTTAAATTCTCATTTTCTGTGCGCATTCCCTAAATCTTTTCACACGTCTGTGACTTATTGACATTTGACAACGTTTGATTTTACTACGGATCCAGGATTTCTGTGATCGGGTTCGAATGTATAACTAGGGGGTTCGTTTACCTATTGTTACACAATTTCTACTAAATTTCTGCGTGAAAATGAAATAATCAGGCTTCAGAGGGCATTCATTTGAACCCCCCCGAACCCCCTCTGGATCCGCGTCTAAAATTTGTGCTCGACATTTTGTTAGATCTATCTACTTATGAATAAATCATTAGGCCTATGCCTTCATGTGATGGAAATTTTGATACAAAATATATTTTAATATATTTTCTACCCATCTATAGATCTATACCAACCACAATGTGCAACTTCGGGGTCATCTGTGTCAATAGAAATTGACGAGGGTATCACTCGTCAATTTCCGTTGCCACGGATGACACCCGAAGAGTTTAGTGTACAGATAGTGGAATACGAGTAATCTACTTTAGATAAAAGAGGTTTTCGATTTTCTTATCTCTGCATGGTTCCTGTTTTGTTGTCTGAATATAGGTGAACAAAGATAACATTACTAAACATGGCGATATGGTCTCGGATTATAGCACTCGTCTGTCTTACGATAGGTAAAATTGGTTATTCTAATGCGTTTTTAACGCATAGCATTTAAAAATGCTATCAGTTTTCTAATTGTTGTCTATCAGCAAAATTGACAAATTCCATTTACATGTGAACTGTAGTTTATTACAATTAATCAATCATAAGAAAAAAACTATGTTCCTCTCGAACGGCTCAATACTTTGGCTTGAAATTTTCAGAATATTCAAAAGAAAATATACTCTTTCAAATAAAAATAACAGTAAAATACAATGGAATACCTCTTTAATGAAGAGTAATCATTTTCTTCAAAATACATTTTATGACTGTGCTCGTATCTTTTTTGTTTGACAAGAAAATGTAAAGTTTGCTTCACGGTATTAAACGTATTATTTATTGTCATCGAAAACGGAACAAAATATTCGTGTACAACATAATAATTATGTGGGATGAAAGTGGGGCCCAAACCATCACCCCCGCCCCAGATTCGTAAGTTGGACTGTCCAGTGTTGTTTCTCGGATAGTATGATATGAAATATGACCCGTCACGCTATAGGGTACCATGTGGAATTTGAACCAGATGTTGTATTTATAAAATTGACCTTTTGTAAGATAAGAAAAACGCGCTTGATTTATAAAGTTATCTAAGTTGTCAAAACCTTTCACACTCCTCAGAAGGTCCTTTTTAGCATGACGTGTCAAAAATTATCATTTATGGCTAATTTAAAACGCTAATTATGCGAATTTCAATCGCCCACCGAAACGTATCCTCTCTTAGAGCTACAGATAAGAGGGGATACTGACTTTTCAAAACGCAATACATGTAGTTCATTTATTGTCTATCAAAAGCAATGTTTTGGTCACTCCACTGAGTAGACTCATTCTGTCTCTCCCAACGATTCAAATTAGATACATCAGCATAGAAATTAGATTGAAAATAGATGTACTTTACTCGTGTGTTAAAAGAGTACCCACAACATTTATTTTAAAGAAGAAATATCAGGATGACTGGAACCGGCACCATCCAGCCATCTTGTTATTTCTTCTCTCAAATATATGCTGTGGGTACTCTTTTACCACACGAGTAAAGTACACGTAAATCGCTTTATTTTGTAGAGACAGTTCAGTGTTTTTGTCCGGATGGGTGGTGCAGGTTCCAGGGATATTGTTATTTGTTCTCTCAAATATATGTTGTGGGTACTCGTTTTCCATATTATGAGTAAAGTCCATTATTTTGTAGCGACAGTCCAGTGTTGTTGTCCGGATGGGTGGTACAGGTTCCAGTCATCTAGTTATTTCTTCGAGATGCAGAAACAGACATGGCATTCAGCTGTGGTATGGATGCACATCGTCGCTTTTCAACGAAAACATCGTAACTACAGCTTGCTTTAATCTGCAGTTACGAGGTTTTCGTTGAAAAGCAGCGATATAATAATAACTTTATTATATTTGTGACCTGTCACGGTAAAAGTGAGACGGACCAGACTTTACAGATGTCAATCAGAAATTTTGGCAATAGAACATAATTATAGTAAGATAGGAAAAACAATCCTGGCCAAGAAAATCGCCTTAGAGCGAAACGTTTCGACCCAAGTCAGTTTGCGCAGTCTGTGCAGACTGACTAGGATCGATAATTTAGAAGGTCTCTTTTAGCATGGGATGTCAAATATGTTAAATTACAAGGCAAGATTCTCCGGAAATTGTATTTTGTTTCTAGTGCGTATTTCACAATTATGAATTTACATAATCACTTATCATCATACTAGTAATGTATCATTGATAACAAGGGGACCATGATGGTCCTATATCGCTCACCTGAACCAAAATGATATGAGCGACACTTATGTTCAATTCAATTGATATTTATGACTTTAAGACTGAATATGAACTTATGGTCAATAACGTTGTGAAAATCAAACTCATCCGAGCTCTTATGGTGCCCAACATTGGTTTTTTTTTTTTTTTTTTTTTTTTTTTTTTTAATAATTGTAGATTCTAGAGTGTTTTTTTTTTTTTTTTTTTTTTTTTAATAATTGTAGATTCTAGAGTGTAAACAAGGTCGATAACGACCAAAAATGGTAATTTTATCAAATTCAAGGGCACATAACTCTCGTCTTTCTTATCAGATCAGACTGAAAATCAATCCCATTTGAGATCTTATATTCTCCAACATTGTGTCCAAGATTTGTCTTCATTGAGTAATAATTGTAGATTCTAGAGTGTACACAAGGTCGACAACAGCCAAAAACGGCAATTTTATCAAATTCAAGGGCACATAACTCTCGTCTTTCTGGTCAGATCGGACTGAAAATCAAATTCGTCCGAGATCTTATGGTCTCCAACATTGTGTCCAAGTTTTGTCTTGATTGATTAATAATTGTAGATTCTAGAGTGTAAACAAGGTCGAAAACAGCCGAAAATGGCATTTTATCAAATTCAATGGTACATAACTCTCGTCTTTCTGGTCAAATCAGACTGAAAATCTAATTCATCTGAGATCTTATGGTCTCCAACATTGTGTCCAAGATTTGTCTTGATTGGTCAGTAATTGTAGATTCTAGAGTGTAAACAAGGTTAAAAACAGTCAAAAACTGCAATTTTATCAAAGTCCAGGGCACTTAACTCTCGACTTTCTGTTCACATCAGACTGAAAATCATACTCATCCAAGATCTTGTGGTCCCCAACATTGTGTCAAAGTTTTGTCTTAATTGATTAACAATTGGAGATTCTAGAGAGTAAACAAGGTCGAAAACAGCCGAAAACGGCAATTTTGTCAAATTCAAGGGCATATAACTCTCCACTTTCTCATCAGATCAGACTGAAAATCTAACTCATCCGAGATCATACGCTCCCCCACATTGTGTCCAAGTTTTGTCTTGATTTATTGATAATTGTAGATTCTAGAGTGTAAACAAGGTCGCAAACAGCCAAAAGTGGCAATTTTGCCCAATTCAAGGGCGCATAACTCTCATCTTTCTGGTCAGATCAGACTGAAACTCAAACTTATCCGAGATCTTATGGTCTCCAATATTGTGTCCAAGTTTTGTCTTGATTGATTATAATTTGTAGATTGTAGAGTGTAAACATGGTCGAAAACAGCTGAAAACGGCAATTTTGTCAAATTCAAGGGCACATAACTCTTGACTTTCTGATCAGATCAGACTGAAAATCAAACTCATCCAAGATCTTATGGCCCCCAACATTGTGTCCAAGTTTTGTCTTGATTGAATAATTTATAATTGTAGATTCTAGAGTGTAAACAAGGTTGAAAACAGCCAAAAATGGCAATTTTGCCCAATTCAAGGGCACATAACTCTCATCTTTCTGGTCAAGTCAGACTAAAAATCGAACTCATCCGACATCTTATGGTCTCCAACAGTATGCCCAAGTTTTGTCTTGATTGATCAATAATTGTAGATGCTAGAGTGTAAACAAACTTAAAAACAGCATTTTTTGACATTCAAGGGCAGATAACTCCGCACTTTCTGGTCCGACCAGGCCCATAATCAAACTTGTCCGAGTACTTATGATCCTACTTGTTTTGGCCAAGTTTGATCAAGATTGCCTAACTTTAGTGGATGGTAGAGTGTAAACACCCCAAATGTTGACGGACGGACGCCGGACAAAAAGTGACCACAATAACCCACCTCGAGCACTTAATAATAATAATAATAATAATTACTTTATTTTATGAAGGTAAAACATTAAGATAATTACATAATAATTAACATTACAATGCAAAATCTTTTTTCCAATGTTGCATTCAAACAAAATCTATTTGTTAAAATGAAAAGGTATGTAGCCTAACCCTCTCCCAAAGCAGACCTAGTTGATAAGTTCACAAAGGAACAGTACATTTTTTTTATATTACGGCGAAGAATAAAAACTAAAATGTTGCTGTTTGGGAAAGGATTAAGAATGTGGTGAATATGAAAATCATGAATGATTGTACAAAAGCAAAACAACAATATGATGATAATAACAAAATATTTGTCCCAGTCCCAGATAATAGCTGGTTACATGATGTCCACTACGGTGAAAACTTTTGAAAGCGATAATTGTCATGACTTAATTACTAATATTCTACGTTTAAAATCAAACGAGAACAGCTCTAGTTGTTTCGATAATCCAACACAACTATAGCGACTCTCGTTTAATTTTGAACCCACAATAACGCTAGCTATAGCGGACGAGAATTGACCTGTCAGAGCATTCCATTCGATTAGCATGGACCGCTCTGTCAGGTCATTTATCGTGAGGTATAGCATGTTATTATTTCTTGTTTTGGTTTACAGATTTGTTGATTTATTTTCAATGTGGACCAGTGTTAAAATTCAATTGTCCGGGAAAGGTTGACGTTGAAATCTACGGACAGATACACACTTAATCTTTCTCAATTTGCTTGTTAAATAGATAATGTTTATGTTTGTTTTTGAAGACTGGTAATGAATCAGAACATCTAATAGAGGTTGGGATTTCATTCCATACATCCATACTAAAGTATGAAAATGCTCTTTTTTTATAACTTGTTTTAAATTTCGAGTTGACAATATCAGACCGAGCAGATGACCGTAAATTATAGATATCATTATTTGAAAATGAAATAATGTCTTTTAGATATCGAGGTGATAGGTTATTACGGCATTTGTAAATCAATACAGCAGTATGGTAATTGCATCTGTTCTCAAAAGTTAGCCAATTTAGTTCAGAGAATAGCTCTTTTTGATGGTGCTCTTGCAGAAGCCCCAAGAATTATGCGAGCGGCTCTTTTTTGAAGAATACATAGCTTAGCAGTTTTCTTTTTGGTGCCTTTCCACCAAACTGTGCAGCAGTAATCAAGAAAAGGAAGTATATAAGAATTGTAAAATAATTGTTTCATTTCAATTGTTAGATAAAATGAAATTCTCTTAAGTAGTGTAAGTTTACTGTTTATTTTAACAAATGTTTTAGCAATGTGATCATCCCAGGAGAGAAATTTGTCAACATGTACACCTAATATTTTGTGAGATTCAACATTTTCAATGCTTGTATCATTAATTTTCAGGTAAAGGTTACCTGAAGTTTGTCTGCATTTAGGTCTGACTAACATACATTTTGTTTTGGTTGGATTTACAAGCATGTTGTTAGTCGAACACCACGCTAGTATAGAGTCTAAACTTTTTTGGAGGTTAGTCTGTATTTCAATAAGGCTTATTCCAGAATTATATAGGGTTGAGTCATCTGCGTACAAATCTAAATTTGATGTGTTTACGTGTAGGTAGAGGTCATTTACGTAGATGAGAAATAATATTGGCCCAATTATTGAGCCTTGAGGTACATGTACCCCACTGGTGACAATATGCGGAGATGAAAATGTTTCGTTACATTTTATGAACTGTTTTCTATCACTTAGATAGGATTTGAAAAGTAATAGTGCTTTGTCAGAGAAATGATACAGTCTCAACTTGTATAATAGAATTTCATGGTCTACCAAATCAAATGCTTTCTTTAAGGCCAAGTGCAAATAAGGTGTGACAAAATGTCGAAAAATGAACTTTAGTTTTTGTATGCTTCGGATGTTTTTTGTGGTAGCATATATGTTTAACTTCAAAGAAAAGTTATGTTTTCGAGGAAATTATGTCTGATGTAAAAAATATTTGGGCTTTAGTTATAATATTTGGGGCATATTTTTCATTTTTTATTGTTTTTTAAGGAACAAAAACAATATTTTTTCTCAGAGGACTGTCAATTATATTTTGTTTCATAGTAAGCCAATGCCACATATAAACTTTTTACCCATTTTTTGTCCATTTCATTTGATTTTTTGAGGAAAATATTAAAATAAATGCTTTGAAAAGTAATGAGTTTCAAAAACATACTTGTATTTATTTTTATTCAGTGAAGATAAAGCATAATATGTCAAATAAAACCATTTTAAAATAAAAAGACATCATAACTCAATAATAGAAAAAAAGAATTACTTCAATAGCTTGTGTTGTTACATCGTAGTATGCAATTTAAAAATGAACGGAAAATCATGATTTGCCGTTACTGTTGGGACACCATTAACAACCATTATTTAGAGTCTTATAACATTTTAAAAAGGCTACTAATCAATGAGATTTATCATCTTGGTGTTAAGATAGGATAACTAAGCATTGATTTCACTAAAGGAAGATATAAATTTCTGGTTTACATGTATTTCATAATCATGTGAGTGCTCAAAGCCAAATAGTCAACTCTCTGATGGCGTAGCTACCTTATAAATTGGTTAATTGTATAAGAAATATATTGAAACAGGTAAAGAAGGACATAGCTTCATTTAAAGAACATTTTTCTGGATTTCAGGCAATTTTCCACAGTTTAACTTCAAACTAAAGTATGTCCCAACAATAACGGTTTCCTCCCAACCAATACATTTAAATCATTGGTGATACCTAAATGCATCTTCCAACTTACTGCATTAACCCTGTTTTCAATAGAAGAGGTCAAACTCATTGTATTCTATGTATAAAATTGTGCTACTCATTCTAACATGTCTGCTAATGCCATACAACATTTGTTCTCACAACGACGAAAAAAACCCGGATTGCACTGGTTGACCAATTATTCATAACTTGAAAGTTACTGCAGCATTTTCAGTATATACTTGTGAAGTGAAATCAAACTAAAAATGTTAAAACAATCCAATAAATGTAAAATGATTGAATATATGCCAACTTATGAATGAATAAATATATGCATATACATTAATTCAAAACTTCACATATGATTTTTTTTGTTTTTGGTGTATATCTTCATTCTGCAAAACAGTATCTGATTTTTGCAGGGCTGATAAATTGTGTATGGTAGTAAAGTCATTAGTGGCTAAGTGAATTTATATTCAGGTAAAACAAAATTGTTTAAATGATTATCTCACAACTTTTTGCCATTTTCGACAACTCCAGGGAGTAAAATTTAAAATGCGCAATCTTATTTTTGTCTAAATAATGGATATTTTATATCTTATATATCAAAATATAATAATGTGATAGTATGAACTATATTACTCACCTTCAAAGATGTACAAGTATATTGTATTCTTTCTTAGGATACATGCATGGTATTTTATTTCAGCCCCTTTTAAATGCTATGTTTGGGTTTCAAAGATACAAAGTTTCAATGGTCAAATAACTTAATAAAATGTATAATTTTTGGCTTAAGCAAATCTGCATTTTGTTTGGGTCTACACAATAAAAAGTGGAATTAGTTCTTATCTTATCCATCAAATTTTGATTAAATCGATTGCTACATGTATATGAGACATATCTTGTTAATTAGATCAAGAATACGTGTGCATCATAAATTGTAAAATCGCTTGCCATTCAGCATTCTGTGGGTCTAATAGGATTATATTGGTCTTTATTTTTTCAGAAATTTTAGTACAATTAGAGTCTTTTAATGGACTTGGCTTGCCAAGTCTTCTTGAAAGTTAATGAAACCATTTTTTCACCAAGTAGCTACTTGAATTAAATTGTCTAGAAATCTGTCCCAACAGTAACGGCAGCCATTAAATCAATTTAGGCATGCATTTTGTACAGTATGGTTTACGCAGTCATTCTTACCCACTTGTTTTTTGTTGTCAGAGTCTTACAGATTAAATTTAATAAGTTTAATGCATACTGTCATTTCAAAAGAATCAATTTATAGCTTGGACGAAAGACTTTCAGAAGCCATCCTATAAGGGCCTGGCTTTGAACCGCTGAAACTATTGGTTCATTTGATATTTAACTTGTAATGCTAGTATCAACTTGACATGAAGTATCACAGGACAGCTCATAAACATCTTATATAGTCTATTAGACAAGAGCAGCTTATCAAGAATGTAACCGTTACTGTTGGGACATTTTCCGTTACTGTTGGGACATTGTTTCTCTTTGATGTGCTTGCTGCAAATATGTAGATACAACAAATTATTAAAATTGAAAGTGTTTGACAACCATTCGGGAACAATTGGGGCTGTGAATGAGGCCAGAAGGCATCTGTATAATGATAATAGCTATCAAAATACAAAGGCAGGGTGGCAACCGTTACTGTTGGGACAAAATTTTGTTAAAAGAAAAAGACTACCAAATTTTTTACATGAAATCAAAAGGAAAAAAGTGCTGTTAATCAGAAACTACATCCTATCCACCATGCATGTGCGTTATAATATCTCATGAACCACATTTTTTGTGGTTGTGGCATCCACCCACAGTGAAATACCCAGATTTTGGATTTTTGGCCCATTTTGGGCGTTTTTTAAAAATTACGCAAAAACAAAGATTTTCTTGATTTTTTGACACATTGTGATTGATTTCTCTTTAGAAATTGACTCTAGATGAGAAATTTAATGACCAACATCATATTTATTGCTTTATGAAAAAATATTTAAAAAACAAAAATGCATTTTGATCAATGTCACACAAAAATGCTGATTTTTGGGCCTTTTTGCGATATTCAATCTTTTGTATCTTTTGAACGACTTGACCAATTGGTCTGAAATTTTCAGGAAAATTAAAAAAATACATCATTATTTCAGGAAACTAACCTATTTTGATGATACTTGTACAGATGTTTTCAAAATAATTTGCTGTTTCCTGGAACATAAATTTTGAATGCTTATTTGCTCTTGGCCTTAAATCAACGAAAACTGAACCAACGCATTTACCAGAATCAAGATCTTTATACCATTCGTCAATTAGACGAATAAGCGCTGTTTGACATGAATGCTTTGTACGAAATCCTGATTGGTGATTTGATATCAAATCAAACTCGTCTAGGAAAGCAATTAGTTGGTTGGACAGATGACGTTCATAAATCTTGGATATTGTCGTTAGTATGGAAATGGGGCGATAATTATTTGGGTCTTCTTTCAGACCCCCTTTATGAAGTGGAAGGACATATGCTTCTTTTAATGCACTTGGGAAATTGCCATTAGCGATGCTGTTATTGATTATAGAAGTTAAAGGAATAATTATTTGGTCTCCGCAATATTTTAAAATATTTGCTCCTATGCCGTCAATACCCGTAGCCTTTGTGGTGTCCATCTTATTAATTATTTTAAGTACTTCTAGTGGGGAAATAAAATTTATGTCAAATTGTTTGTCCTTCAATTTTGTATCTAAACTGGATTGTAGTTTTGAAAAATTGTGTACGCTGAACTTCGACTTTTTAATCATATTAGCTATATTAACGAAATGCTCGTTCAAGGAATTTAGGATAGATTTTCTTTCAGTTATAATTTCCCTTCGAAGACCATTTTTAAAGGGACAAAAGATCCTTCGTTAAGTAAAGTGTCATTGTTTTGTATCTTTTTAAAATTTCTCCACAATTCTTTACTATTTTTGCATTTCTTGATAGCCTCATTGTAGTAGTTTTTCTTATTTTTACGGATTAAGTGTACAACCTTGTTTCTCATCTTTTTATAATTTGTTAAATCTTTCGATTGATGCAAACGGTCTCGTGCCCTCATCGTTTCATTAACTTCAGGCGAAATCCATTCGGGAAAACGATAACTTTTTATACGTTTTGACTTTATCGGGGCATGCTTAGATAAAACAGTATTGAGGATAGAATAAAGTAAAGACAATGCTTGTTCGGGGTCATGCTCAGTTTCTACGAGATGAAGTGAGGAGGTACTTAAGTCGTTTTGGAAATCGGACAAATGGAAATTCTTGAAGCTTCTATACATCATGGAAGAATGACCATCACTTTTACCAAAGTGATTTTTTATTTTTCGTGTCATACAAATTGGCGAATGATCACTGAGGGAAAGGGGGGAAACGGATACCTCAATAATTCTGTCTTGTTGATTTGTATAAATATGGTCGATAATAGTGGACGTATTTTTTGACACTCGTGTTGGTTTGTTTACCATTTGCGCCAAGCCGTATTTTAAGAGTAACTTTGTCCATTCCTTACAATCAAAGGTATTTTTTTCTGGAATAAGGTTATAGTTTAAGTCACCTAAAATGTGATATTCGTTATTCAATTTGTCAACTTCTTTTAATTGTTCGCCGTAATTGAAAATCCATTCCTTGTTTGAATTTGGTGGACGATATATGAAACACAATAAAAAGGGTTTCGAGTGCTTGTGGCATATTTCAATCCAAACTGACTCTAGATCGGACGATTCTAAATCGGGTCTATGTTTAAAAGGAATATGATTCTTTAAATATATCAAAATGCCACCTCCTTTTCTATATTTTCTGTCCTTTCTTATATAAGTAAAATTAACCTGGCACATTAATATTTATGGCGGACATGGATTCGTGAAGAAAAGTTTCACAACAACCAAATATGTCGACTTTGCTCGAAAGTAGTATATATTTGATTTCGTCAAACTTTGGTAAAAGATGTTGTACGTTTAAAGACGATCGCAGGAATTAGATTCCTCTGATAGGATTTTTTCATTTTTTGATATTTTGTAGATTAAAGTATGCCGATTTCAAAAATGAAAAGAAAAAAGGGGGTCATCGAATTAGATTTTCTGCAAAACGTCATAGACAGACATAGGTATTGAGCAAAATTTTGCCCGATATTTACGCGGATTTTCATTTCTGGGTATTGACATAAAACTATAAAACAATGGAATCAACGTGTATAATTCATTTCAATTTTTAGTTTAATTTCAAAGATTTGAAGTAGTTTGCACTGAATATAATACATAATTGTCGATTTAAAGGTAAAAATTAGGAATTTTACCGTATTTTCCTCCCTTGAGTCGAATCTGACTTATCTAAAATTCACTCGAATATTTTCAAAATATATTACTTTTTTTCAAATTCCGAAAAAACGTTCTGATACAAAATTTTATTTTTTCTATATTTTGTAGGTAATTATATGTTTGTTTGATATTGCTTTAAAAACATATGGTCATCGTGCTACTTTTTTTGAAAAATCGCAAAATTCTAGATCACCCTGCATTGACAAAACGGGGAAAATCAATTCAGAGGGGAGTTTGTTCCACATAAATTTTATCCAATGATTTTTTTTCTATTTAAACACGAAATGGCATATCAATTTATAAATAGCTATTTTTTAACCTTAAGCCTGCAATTGATTAAAATTTGCAAAATTGTGGTTATTCTCCAAGTGTCCTAGTAACCGGACAGCACTAATTACCGACATGATTTCGTGTTGTCCTTGTGTCACCTTAATATTCCGTTCCCCAAAAAGGGATTTTTGACTATTATGATTTATAAAAGATGAATAAAAAATCTGCCAAATGAAAATGCTTGCATTATAATTTATTCCGGGTTAATAATTCTTATAGTAAAAATGTGCTGTTTTATGTAAAAATTGGTGAAAAATGGGGAAAATGCTATTTTTTTTAATCAAACAGTTTTTTTTTTCAAATTGATAGATGCCACTTTTCCCGATCTACATCATGATAGATCTACTGGTTTGTTGCAAACAGAGGTTAATAATTTAAATTGTCTTTTTGTTATTTTTGTCAGAAACCACATTTTAGCTGGCCCGGGACGAAAGTCTGTTGTTTCTTGTAGGCCCCTACAAATCGCTAAAAATTGGGACAAAATGCACACTTTTTTTTAACCAATCATGTTTTTGGCCTAAATGCCCCTTATAATAAATCAATGCGTGTGTTGCAAACGGCGCTTATCGATATAAATGTGTGAACCTCTACGCCTAAAGGAACCTTATAGGTAGTATGAAAAAGATCGACCAAGTCAGTCTGCATAGTCCGCGAAGTCTGACTAGGATCGAAACTTTTCACTCAAATACGGTCTTTTGAATGTAGAATGTTTCCCATATCTTTCTATATGTTCATTTGCAAAATACATCTGGTTGACCTCTGCTAAGTCTGGTCCATTTCTCCAAATTTGCCGGCCGCGGCAAATACCATTTCTGATAAAATTGTCACCCACCAATGGGTTTGAAATCGTTAACCTAAGCGAGCGAGCGGCTGGAGGTTCGGTGTGGGTGTTTTGGTAGTACTGCTTTGAGAAACAACAGGAATCCATGGGTAGGTGCTCCAGCCGCCGCGATATGACCCTGGCAGTTGTATACGGCGTAAAACCCCAATAAACTCAATTCTCCAAATTTGTATTACCCACAATGTCCCTTTTAGCGTGACGGATCACATTTGTTAAAGTTTAATGTCTACGACACAAACACAGACACTAAAATTTGAATATGAACTAGATTTGAAACTTCAAACAAGATGAACATGTAGATTATGAGCGTTTTCTCCTTCTACCTATTATATTCAGTACAAGCTACCTCAATATTTTGCTCCCTACTTCTGAAACATATCAGTTTTTATCGCAGTACGAAAATAACAAAATACTGATTTTCAGCATTTCCTCCCTTTTCTCTCTTTATTTTCTACCACACATCATGAATACATGTACAATTTCTCTGTTCATATCAATGCCCAAACCTTATCTCAAATAAGGCTTGGTTTGACATCCCTGACTGAAAAGACACGGGAAAACAATGACGAAAAAGAAAGAAGAAAACATTGATAATCAGCATTTACTCCTTTTGCCTCAATATTTTTTTTACCATAGATCTACGTATAATACACAAATCCCATCTTTATTGACGTCTATTTTGTTATATTTCTTTAATTCTCTCAATATCTTCTCAGTCGTGACTACAGATCTTTTAATTTTAAATCTAGTAGAACTAATTCTATTGACTGCAACTTCTCGAAAGCATTGATAAATATTGAAGCAAAAGAAGAATTTTGTTGACAATCAGCGATTTCTCTCTTTGCATAATCATTAATTTCAGTCTTTGCTTTAGATAACGTATGCTACACAATTTACATACCGGTATTCATCAACAACAATTTTGACGCCTGCAGCAACTTTCAAATTGGACAACCCTATATTTAGTTTGTCGTTTAGTTTGGGATCAAATTGGAACCACCCATAATTCTGTTCTTAATTCTGGCAAAAATTAAAACATTTCCTGAACAAGTATGTGTTTGAAAGACCTCAGTGGAAAAAAAAGTCTAGGAAAACGCGGACACAACAGAATAAAATGTTTTAACTAGATTTACTTTTTTCTCCTCTTACCACATTATTTTCTTGTTATCTGAAGTACCTTCAAAAAAAAGAGTCTAAAAGCAGTGCATCTATGTAGTTACAACGTAAGAGACGCGCAATACCAAATAAGATAACTTGACGTCCGATGAAAGGCGGGAACGTCAACGTCGCGGGAACGCAGAAAAATGACGTTGACGTCATAATTATGATGCGCAAAACGTTGCGCACGATTGAACAACCGCGATCGTCATTAAGTTAACAACATGAAGACCCCTTTCTTTAAATGTGATGGTTTGCCTTGGCTCGCAATATGAAATAGGCTTATCCATAGCAGGGTTGTCATTGGAAAGGTTGTTGTAAAAACCGTTGTTGTTTGCTGAATTATTTTCTAAATTAGACTTAGAACTTTCTTTGGGATCAACTGCTTTGAGACATTTTTCATTAAATGAATTAAATTTTGAGCATTTACATTGAAAATCTGAGCAAGCATTACATAAATCATTCAGAGTTTCAAACCTATTTTGTAAATGTATGTGTGTGTATCTGTCCGTGATTTCCTAATTCGGCCTTTGCATATAACGCCGACATTCAAAAGTGTAATGGTTGTTCATGCCACATTTTACGCAGTGTCGACCAGGCACATATTGGTTCATGACCCTGTGTCTATTGATGTTTCTATGTCTACACTCTCCAATCGTGTGACCCTCCTGTCCACAATATACGCAACACTTTTCCCTAGTAGGTCTGTTCTGTTCAGAAGAGTGTTTAAGTATTGGTACATACTCATTATAAGCCCTCAACAATACAGCGGTTCCCTTATCTGAAAGATGAATTTGATCTTTCCAATACAGGAGTGTGTTCAGCTGAAGTCGCTCACTGACTGGTATACAGTGAGCTCCATTGTCTTTACACAGGAAGTGGATATAACTGTTCATTTCCGTGACATCGGCGTCTCGTCTTGGGGTGATTTCCGAAATGTATACGGCTGTTTCTGGGCTTTCGGTTTTGATGTAGTTTATGATGTTTGCGAAGTCGTTTTCGATGGCCTCTTCATTTCTTCCCCCTGATAAATCATTTCCACCAGCCTGTATGATAATCGCGCGATACCTTGTTATATCGATCCACTGTACATAACTTTCTCCGTATGTGCGATATTTTTGCTCCGCGATTTGTCTTAACATCAATGTGTTGGGCCAGTCCTCTCGTTCGTATGCGTTGTAATACGGAGCTTCCTATGATTAGAACTTTTGCCGTGTGTTATTTTGGTCTTTTGTTGATGTTGTATTTTTCCTGGTTTCATTGTGGGGGTTTGGTTTCAACGCTATCTTCTCGGTTTTGTTTTTCCGGGTTTCGTTGTGAGAATTAGGTTTCAAAGTTATTTTCTCTGTTGTGGATGCTGTCAGTGTTTGTGTACAAACTTCTTTCTTGGGCGGTGATTTAGACCTTTTTATGTTCTGCATTTCTTTTGTCTGCTTTGCTTGTACCAATCTGTCCGAAATCGACTGTAATCTATTGTTTAGTGTTGATGACACGGTCGACAAATCTTGTTTTAGTGGGATTGTTGTGTCCGTGATTTCTGTGACCTTGGATTGAATAGATTCCGATCTCACTCTGCACTGATTTTTTATCGAGCTGATTTCGTCCCTTATCCCACCAAACGCTTGCGACGTGGAATTCACGTGTGTTAAGAGAATGTTTTTGACCTCCTGGATTTCCCTGAACAAATCAACCAGGCTTACGTTAAGTGTAGGTTGATCTTGGTAAGTTGAGCTGTGTGGGGAATCTTGAACGATTGTTAGTGGGTCTATAGAAGTAACACTCTCCGCATTGTATATATCTTTTTCAATTACTTGATTATCTGTTGAATTATGTGGCGTCGGTGAATTTTGCGTTGAAACACTAATTTTTCCCGGCGATTTTTGCACAGAGTTACCGTTAGAATTTTCCCTTGTTTCCATGCACGTTTGAATAGCCAACTTAATTCGTCTATTCAACTCATCAATAGATAAGTTCTGATCATGAAGTGTGCTCTCTGCAAGTTGTAGGATCCTTTCAAAATGGGAGTTAATGAACACACTTTCTTGCTTTCCATTTACCAGGCAAGCACATTTAGTATGGTAAAGGTTGATCGTGTAGAGACATTTACCACATGACCTAAGTTTATATTTGGTTTCGACAAGATTTCCGTCCTTATCATACACGGGAATTTTCTGGCTGTGGACCTTTAATTTCTCCGACGAATAAAACAAATCTGCACAGCGTTTGAAAAGTTCATACATGCCGGCATTGAATTTTACATGCAATCCTCCCGACGTTTGGACAAACGTAACGTTGTCTTTACCGGTAGTTCTCAGTTTTTTTAACAGCGCTCTAGCTTCGTTAAGGTTAAAATTCCTAATTTCAGAGGTTTCCACGTTTCCACTGACCTGCATTGTTGGAGAACGCTCCTTATCCCTTTCTGTTTTCGATAGTTCCATATCATCTGTTTTCCTTACTCCAAAGCCGAGTTAAACTGTTTCTGGAATTTCTCGCTCAGTTCCGCAACACTTCCGACGAAAAATATGTCAAAATGTTCCATTTTTTATTCTTCTCATTTTGGTACAACTTTTTAGAAGAAAGAGGGTGAAATGTGAATTTTATTCGTAGAAATCTGTTTGTAACGTAACGTAAATTCAAAAGTTGTTGTGATGACGTCACTTCCGGCGCGCGTGCTCAGGTGAGCTAACTAGGCATCAGTCTTTTATCATCACCGTTTAGGCCTTCACATCGAACACAATGCATGCACTAATGGCGAATCTTTGTATCGCCAATTAAATCGTAATTATTGTTATTGTACTTTTCTCTTCCTGTGCTGGAATCGACTTGTGCAGTGATCAACAACGACAGCAACAACGATTCTTTTTGGGGATTGTGGGTGCATTGTTTTAAATTGAGTAAATATTCACTAAGTTTTCTAAAGCACGGTGGAGATTGTGCATGATGGGATGGATAACGAATACGGAAAAATTTGCCTCACTTCAGGTAAGAAATTGTGCAATAATTTTCTTTTTTCTGCGTCAATGTTCAAGCGGTTTGTTGCATGTACCCCCGCATTACTGAGCTCTTTCCCCATATATGACTTGTTTGTAGAATCTTTGTATTTTGTCAAAAAATTGATCCCAACCGACCAGAAAAACGACAAAAATTCCAACTCTTTTTTCTAGTCGGTTGGGATCGATTTTTGAGAAAAGTACAAGGAGTTTCCAGATAAGTAATACACCTGAGAAAAGGGCTAAGTACATGCAACAAACTGCATGAAAATTGACGCAGAAATAAGAAAGTTATTGCACAATTTCTTACCTGAAGCGTGGTTAATTTGGCCGTAGTCGTTACCATTTCGCTTTCTGGTCGGTTGGGACAATATTTTGGAAAAAGTACCACGAGTTATCTAATATGTCATACATCCGACGAAAGAGCTCGGTAAGGCGGGGTACATGCAACAAACCTTTTGAAACGCACAAATAAGGAACACGGTGGGGATTGTGCATGATGGGATGGATAACGAATACGGACAAATTTGCCTCGCTTCAGGTAAGAAATTGTGCAATAATTTTCTTATTTCTGCGTCAATTTTCAAGCGGTTTGTTGCATGTACCCCGCATTACTGAGCTCTTTCCTCAGATGTATGACTTGTTTGTAGAATCCCTGTACTTTGTCAAAAAATTGATCCCAACCGACCAGAAAAACGACAAAAAATTCAGGTCATTTTTCTAGTCGGTTGGGATCGATTTTTGAGAAAAGTACAAGGAGTTTCCAGATAAGTAATGCATCTGAGAAAAGGGCTCAGTAAGGCGGAGTATATTCAACAAACTGCATGCCAATTGATGCAGAAATAAGAAAGTTATTGCACAAATTCTTACCTGAAGCGTGGTTAATTTGGCCGTAGTCGTTACCATTTCGCTTTCTGGTCGGTTGGGACAATATTTTGGAAAAAGTACCACGAGTTATCTAATGTGTCATACATCCGATGAAAGAGCTCGGTAAGGCGGGGTACATGCAACAAACCTTTTGAAAATTGACGCAAAAATAAGGAAGTTATTGCAAAAAATCTCACCAGAATCGAGATTATTGTGTCCGTATTCGTTATCCATCCCATCATGCACAATGCCCACCGTGAGGAAGTTATTGCAAAAAAATCTAATCAGAATCGAAATTATTTTGTCCGTATTCGTTATTCATCCCATGATGCACAATCTCCACCGTGTTAAATAATGCGATGTTTGATTATCATTTAATACCAGGATATCGCTGCTTTTCAACGAAACCCACGTAACTGCAGCTTGTTTTATGCTGCAGTTACGGGGTTTTCGTTTGAAAGCGACGATATATCGGTACTATTCATTTTGCAACTGCTTGAAGCAAACGAAGAAATGAAGGAAGTACAGTAGGGACCAACTAGTTTGTTAAATATTTTTATCGCCAATTCCAGAAATACTGCGAAGCCCTTCATGGTCATCTAGTTACACTAGAAACGGAGGACGAATACAAGTTTATCAAGGCTGAGCTACTGAAAATGAATCGCGGAGGTGAGCTCAATGAAATTGAACCCGAATCTGAAAAAAAAGGCTCATACGGCTTTTGAGACCAGCATGTTTCCAGACCAGTCTGTATCTAAATAGGGAACAATTTGGTCCAGTTAACCGTGACGTAATTTCGGACAAACAAATAGTATTTCGTGGGCGTTGTTACAAAATCTCGTAACTACGGCTTGATTCAAGCCGTATTTACGAGATTCTATAACAACACCGACGGTTTATCAAAACATAACGGTAAAACCCAGTCTATTTTTAGTACAAAATTCATTGCCATTCTGCTATTATGTCGTTGATTCAAGCCATCGTGTATCTATTTGAAAACGATGTGGATTTTGATCAGACTAAATGTACACGCAGGTTTATCAGAACCTGAGTTAGTTTCAAATGCTATATACGAACGCTAATCCAGATACGGATTCAGTAATAATTTTCTCCCAATATATCGGCCAATACGTGGTAAAAGTATTGTATGATACTGTAGACCTAATTTTACGCATCCACGACTTCCAGATAACGAATGCCAACAGACATGATACTTTAAGGGCCAATCTAGAGCAATTTCATTAATTTAGATTATCTTATCAGAACACAGAAAGACAACTTCGTACATATAAGATTTCCGAAGAGTTTAGACCCTAATTTAGGCAATTGCTTTATCTGAGAATAGATCTAGTATTTTCCTATCCTTATAACACTTTCCAATATGACAAAAAATACACCGTTCCAAATGAATGTCTGTCATTTGGAATTGAGAAGACAGAATTGATGTCGATACAGATTTGTATGCAATAAGTCATAGAATAAGATTGGGGCAAAAGGAGAAAATGCTGGTTATCAGCATTTTCTTCTTTTGCCTCAGTACGTGTTTCGCCATTACTATAATGGACATCAAAGCTAGGCCTGGTTTGGGAAAGGACCCAAAAGTTTCGACTGATTGTCTTTATCTATTTGTTGCAAAAGTTGGCGATTTTGAGTTTTGGACAAGTGGTAATGATATAGCAGTAGAAGACATCTGGGTCTGGAACTACACCTCGGAAAGGTAAGCCGCCGTGAGTTGTCTGCGCATATATCACATTCTACGAAGCCTTGACTTGTCTAATTTGGCACATAACATTATCCAGATTTCAATAATATTACTACGCAATTCATAGGCACTGACGTATTGAAATTAGTTCAATATGATACTACATGTATCTCATAATTAACAGATAAATTATTTCAAACAATTTGGCATACGAGTTGCAAATTCAAATGACTTGTTACATTAGCTACTAGACATGCAGTAATGCAATTGTCGAAGCACAATCAAGTAGAAGAATAAATACTTGAGAAGTGACTCTCACAAGATGCAGACGTAAATATACGGACGAACGGACGGATGGGTAGACATACTGAAATGAACCTTATAAGTATACGTCCACATTCGACGGCTTGTCATAAATAATGTTACATGTATTTATATCTATGACTCGTTACGCTAAAAGGGACCTTCTTGGAAGTATGATGCACTGACTTATTAGGATCAAATGTTTCACTCTAGAATGATACGGGAATTTTGAGGAATCGTATTTTCCATCTTGCTATATGACCGTTTTACCAAAAGGGACGTCTGATATAGCCTACGTCTACAAGTCTGACATGTTTCTAAAAATGGTTACATGGACTTTCTAGAAGGTCAAATTTAGCTTGGAGGGTCACACTTTTTTCTTCTCCAGAGTAACACTAAATCACTGGGGTCCCGGTCAACCATCCCATGGCACGGAAGATTGTCTAGGTCTGTACCGACAGAGTGGAGTTTTTATGATGAACGATGCGCCCTGTGATTACCAAACAGAGTTTATTTGTGAAATGTAAGATTTAATAGATCTATACTGAACAAAAGTGAAAACTTAAGACCTACATTGCTTGTCATATTTCTTCTAAATACAACAAGTAAAGAAATCAAATGAAGGTGCTTCGCATTGTTCTTTGACTTGGTTGTGCCGAACATTTAATGTTTTGTTTATCTTAATTACGGGGATGAAAAACGGACCCTTTAAGTGTGACAGGGATCCGTTTATTAGGTGTACAATTTGAACGGAAATTTTACACAATTTAAACCCTCAGAAATCCGAGCAGAAGAATGCAAACCATGCAAGACTACACGGAATGGTAGTCTGACAACTTACTAGTCAGGGAATGTAAAGAAGCCGGCAAAACATAAATTGAAAGTTTTAAAAAATATGTTTGAAAAGCAGTTTCATTATGATGCAAAGCTTGAAACTTTTTCAATGCAATCTTAATAGGAAATTTAAATTACTATTGCTTGGACACCTGGGAACAATCCGTGTCGAAAAAAGGGTTAAAAATCCCCTGTAAGGCCTGCATGATGTATAAAAAAACAGTCGAAAACCGTAATAAAGTGAATATCAAACATTTTAAATTCCCGATTTGTTTATGTCAAAGGGAGGTAATTCACAAAATTGACAGATAAGACCTTTATGAGCTTGCTACAAGTGATAAGAGAGATTGTTTGTGTGTTTTTTTTTTTTTTTTGGCAACCCAGATATGACCAGTTCCGAAAAAATAATGAATCGTTTCCTGCGCATGCGCATATGTGACATTAGATGAAATTAGCTCTAAACGCATTAATGGCCCTAACTCTAACAATGAAGGAGACAAGGCAATGAAATTTCGACATTGAAACGATTGCTGAATGCCTGGGAAATAACGTCAAAATATATTTCAGGATATTACTTCGATACTTTTCCAGAAACAAGAAATCTTGCAGTGTAAATTTTTCACTTTTGTTCAGTAAATCATAACTCCGTGGTCTTTTCCGTCCATTCTTTCTGTCCATATGTACCGTTAGAATTTAACTTTTTTCCTCCTGAATGATGCTCTATCCGATTAAAAACAGAGCCTAACCATGTGGAATGTGATCTTGAGTTTCGATAGAAAGTGAAACTGCCCATCATAAATCACGTGCCTAGAATATCTAGCGCGTGTCCCTTTTAGGGAAAATTGTTATTCAATGAAATATTTGTCGAGTTGATGCTTATTGTTTTGAAGATCTTCCTAAACTGTATATTGGTGTACATGTAGATTAATCAGCTGTGAAATAAATCATTCATGGTGATGGTATTTTTCCAAACGGTATAAGATTGGAATGTTCCAGTAGACGATAAAATGAATATCGATCTAAAGGCAAGGTTTCTATACAATTAAGCACAATGTACAGAGACAAAAGAGGAGAATGTTGGTTGTCAGCATTTTTTTCTTTTGTCTCAATATTTTCTCAAGCGTTTACCATAATGTGCGTCAAAAAGGTCATGTGCAGTGTAGATTATACAGATTGGGCAGAGATCATCTTCGCAATCCAAGGGTTCTATTTTGTTCCTTTACGTTAGTGAGGAACAAAGTGTAGATAGAACCCTTGGCTTACGAAGATAGACAGACACATGTACTTTTATCCATTTTCAGTGATGACGATTTGGGTGAGTTTGTCGGCTGATATGTGCCCTGTCGATGAGATGTGAGCTTCATTAAACATTAAAACTTTGAATAAAAAGACAGACCAACAACAGCAACAGCAAACTACTTTATTTCGCTGTGTTCAAGAGTCGAGTCAGTACCCTACTAGTATTTTAAAGAGACATTTCATTCCCATTCATTTTTAAAGTGACATTTCAGAATTTTTTGTCATAAATTTTACTTTTATTTTTATCTGAAAGAGCATATTTCCTTATGAAAATTCCGAAAATATCAAGCCAAAATATTGCGCCGTTTACGAGTTTATATTTTTGTGTTAAAATTGAACAAATTGTTGTGGACAACAGTTCGGATTTATATGCAATTTATCGATTATGTCTCAACTTTAAATGCGTGTTTCTCGCTGATTGGCAACAACTTAAAACAAGAGGACCATGATGGTCCTATATCGCTCACCTGAACCTAAATGATATGAGCAACACTTTTGTTCAATTCAATTAATATTTATTACTTTAACATGGGCGGATCTAGAGGGGGGTCGGGGGGGGGTCCGGACCCCCCTGGAATTGGCCGAAAATTAAATTTTGACTATATAAATTTAGTATAACGTTACATATTTACTACATTTTAAGCCATAATTTGGGCTTGGACCCCCCCTGGAAAAATGTTTTGGCTTGGACTCCCCCTGGAAAAAATTCCTGGATCCGCCCTTGCTTTAAGACTGAAAAAGAACGTATGGTCAATAAGGTTGTGAAAATCTATCTCATTCAAGATCTAAATTATGGTGCCAAACATTGTACAGGCCTCAAGATAAGATGGGGTGGTGACTTTTCAAACTGCAATAATGCTGTCAGTGATCATCCAACCCTATGTTGAAGGTACTCATTTGTATCGTCTCGTCGAGACGATTCAAATGAGTACCCACAACATAGGATTTGAATTCGAAAAAACAATGTTAGTATGTCTTCACCTCCACTTATCTGTAGCCCTGATTGTATCCAAGTTTTGTCTTGATTGATAAATAATTGTAGATTCTAGAGTATAAACAAGGTCGAAAACAGCCGAAAACAACAATTTTGTCAATTTCATGGGCACAAAACGCTCGACTTTCTGATCAGATCAGACTGAAAATCAATCTCATATGAGATCTTATGGTTCCCAACATTGTGTTCAAGTTTTGTATAGATTGATCAATAATTGTAGATTCTAGAATGTAAACAAGGTCGAAACCAGCCGAAAAATGGCAATTTTGTCAAATTCAATGGCACATAGCTCTCAACATTCTCGTCAGATCAGACTGAAAATCAAACTCATCCAAGATCTTATAGTCCCCAACATTGTCTTCAAGTTTTGTTTTGATTGATAAATAATTGTAGATTCTAGAGTATAAACAAGGTTGAAAACAGCCAAAAACAGCAATTTTATCAAATTCAAGGGCACTTTACTCTTGACTTTCTAATCAGATCAAACTGAAAATCGAAGTTACCTGAGATCTTATAGTCTCCAATATTGTGTCCAAGATTTGTCTTGATTGGTCAATAATTGTAGATTCTAGTGTGTAAACAAAGTCGAAAACAGTAAAAAACAGCAATTTTGTCAAATTCAAGGGCACATAACTCCTGACTTTCTGATTAGATCAGACTGAAAATCAAACTAATCCCAGATCTTATGGTCCAAAACATTGTGTCCACGTTTTGTTTTGATTGAATAATAATTGTAGATTCTAGAGCGTAAAAAAGGTTGAAAACAGCCGAAAATGGCTATTTTGTCAAATTCAAAGGCACGTAACTCTTGACTTTCTGATCAGATCAGACTGAAAATCAAACTCATCTGAGATCTTAAAGTCCCCAACATTGTGTCCAAGTTTTGTCTTGATTGACCCTTTCCCACACATTGGCGCTTTTGGATGCCCCACAAAATAAAGGCTTTGGAAAACATTGTGACAAACAATTTCTTCATTACCCACAATGTTTTCTACCAAGAAAGACCAAAAAATGTTAAATTTGGTTCAATGGAACTTGTCGTCTGCAACACCTATGATTTTGGACTAGGCTAAAATTTTGTTGTTTGGTAATGGGTTAATAAGAGTGTAAATCTATTTATATCCTCTATCAAACTAGATAACTCTACTTATACTGAAGTAAAGTAGTGTCAGAGTTCCTTCCCTTAGATTAACTCTTTTTTGAATACAGCAAAAAAGTGGCAATTTTGCCCAATTCAAGGGCACATAACTCTCATCTTTCTGGTCAGATCAGACTGAAAATTGACCTCATCCAAGATCTTATGGTCTCCAACATTATGTCCAAGTTTTGTCTTCATTGATCAATAATTGTAGATGCTAGAGTGTAAACAAACTTAAAAACAGCATTTTTTGACATTCAAGGGCAGATAACTCCGCACTTTCTGGTCCGATCACGCCCATAATAGAACTTGTCCGAGAACTTATGATCGTACTTGTTTTTGGCCAAGTTTGATCAAGATTGAGTAACTTTTGTGGATGCTAGAGTGTAAACACCCCGAATGTTGACGGACGGACGGACGGACAGACGCCGGACAAAAAGTGACCACAATAACTCACCTCGAGCACTTCGTGCTCAGGTGAGCTAAAAAAACTAATAGTATTTATACTCATTAGAATAACCAATCTTGGCATCAAGACATACTTTGAAAAATAAAATTGGAATGAAATGTCCCTTTAATAGTACGTTTTGATGCCAAGTCTGGTTTTTCTAATGCGTTTAAATTTTATCATTTTTTTTTTAATTGTTGCTGATACTCCAATGGAACACTTTTAAAGTTGAGACGGTGAAATGTGGTTTACCACAATCAACTTAATCTTAAGGAAAACTATCAGTTTTTAAGTTGTTTCTTTAAAGCGAAATGTACGCCTTTAAAGTTGAGGCAGAAATGACAATACCATATACAATGTAAAAATGGACTGCTGTCCACGCCAATTTGTTTAATTTTAAAACACAAATATACAATATTTCTCGTGGACGGCGCAATATTTTGGCTTGAAATTTTTCAGAATTTTCATAAGAAATGGTTGTGCTCTTTCAGATAAGAATAAAGTTAAATTTATGAAAAAAATGTCTGTGAAATGTCACTCTAACAGTATATATTTGAGATCAAGGAAAGTTAGAATGTGTACTTTATTCCTGAATGTTTGTCTCCCTTTGAATCTTCGAGAGACAGAAACCAGTACCTGAAACCAGGCTAGGATAGAAGATTTATCAGTCTACTTATCTAGATCATTCCACAGTTTGCAATGAAATCTAATGTACATTTATCAATGTTTCATTCTTACCTTTTTATGTGTTATATGTTACATATCGTTAGTGTTATTCAAAAACATCGTAACTTCAACCTTTTTCAAGCTATAGTTGTCGCCACATCGTACGGCATAATGTTTATATTTTGTTCAAATGTAATCGAACTTTAAACAAAACATAAACACGTGCCATATGATGTGGCGACAACTGTAGGGGAGACCGGGGCTAGTCCGCCCTCGGGGCATGTTCGGCTAGTGGCTCTGTAGAGCCTCTGGTTAGAGATAGAGAGCTCGGAACCAGGTTGTAATGTCTCTTATGACGAAAGTTGTTCGCAGAAAGTTTTTGGTCGCATTGAATAGAAAAAAACATAGAAATTAGAACACAATTCTTATTTTTTGACAATGTCAGTAAATTTTCCACATTTGTGTAAATTTTCATTTAGAGTAAAATGCGCTATGGTTAAGATTTCTTTTTTGTATATTTATGAAGACAATTAAGTCCTCTTTTAGATTAAAACTTGAGATGACGATTCCATGTCATCTAAAAAAAAGATGTAATGTGATGTTTCCATGAGGTCTGTCTGGGGCTAGTCCGACTATTGCGGTCGGGCAAGTTCGGCCACGACCAATCTTGCCCATAAATAAAAAGAATGATCACGGTTAGAAATGTCATTTCCCGTCGCATCTAAATATATCAATCGCAATGTCATAGCTTTAACTAAAGAGTAAAAAAGGGAAAAATTAAAAACCTCTGGCCGAACTTGCCCCCTGCTTGTTATCCCAAATGCCCGCTTTCTCACGGCGTTGGATGTTAAACATTTTCAATTTTTTCAATTTATACCTTTATTTGGCAGTCGTATACAGATTCCTAGAAATTTAAACTGTCTAAAAATCCTTTCTAATGAATTATAGCTCTGAGCATACCTAGTCCCAATAGTCGCCCGAGTCAAAATGTGTCACTTTGCAGTGATGGGTTAGAACGTTGGAATGAAGTTGAGCCTAACGATGAAGGAAATGAAGACTTGAAGTTATCAAAAAACTAAACTCTCGTCAAGTACAGAATGACGTGCCTTGCAGTGTTAAACGGAAATTCATTTGTCAGACGGATACGAGTTTCAACCCATTACCAGACGTCTTTAAGCCTCGTCCAAATTGAAAAGTTTTCCAGATGACAATTTCAAGTGCTTCAAATTTATGATTTTTTGGGGTACAAAACATTGTGGGCAATAAAGAAATTACTTGTGGCTTTCCACAAGCATTATCATCATTTTCGAAAATGTTTTCCAAAGCCTTTATCGTGTGGTGCGCCTAAAAGACGTCAACATGTCTGGGAATGGGTTTACAATTAACTCTTTAACATGACCCCAAACGATTAAAAGTTCGGGTTGATAAGAAATTTAAAGCTACTATTTCCCAGATTTGGACGCAAAAATTGTCAAATACAAACGAAATGTACACTTTTTAAGCTTTATATGACCTGATTAAATGATTACGAGAAACTATTGAAGCAACGACTCATTTTTTCGCAATTTGATACCAAATTCATGAAGCGATGTCGAAAGTAGGTCAAAACAGTAGGACATGCGACTTTCTTAAATGACGTCACAACATACATGATGACGTCATATTGAAATTTAAGTATGAATCTCGTTTGAATCATGGTCCGCGCTGTATGCGCATGCGCAACAATTTAAAAATAATTCTAATCCCATCAGTGATGGGGTTGAATTTAGGCTTGGATTCTCCCTAAATTCAGCTATCTGTCTTGTAATTTCGGCTCATTTTCTGTCTGAATCGCATATTATTAACCATCCCGAGGTGGTCAACACAAAAGTTTTGCATATTTTTTCAAAAAATTTCATTTTTTGCAATTAGACCATCTGTTACCGTCGCCCTTTAAATGCGTTGCAGAAAAAACTATGACTAACAGAACGAAAATTATCTGTGATAGAGCGGGAAATGTGAAGGAAGGGGAGAAAATGCTGGTTTCATTTTCTTTAAGATTTTCCAACTTCTTAACGCTTCTAAAGGCATATAAAAATGCGTTCATAAAAGGATCATTCGACATGCGACAGACTCATACACACTTTTCTAAAATCGAATTTAAAGGTTAGGGGACCATTGACAAAAAAAAGAAGATGCTTATAACTAGCCTCAATATTTTCTCTCCTGTTTTATAAACACATTCATGACATTTGCTTGTCATCTGCACCAGCTTTCAGATTGGACCACCTTAATATTTTGTTGTTTAGGAAAGGGTAAACCAAACAAGTTTTAGATAACACAAGTTATGTCGTTTACAATAGTCTTTGAACGTAGACAAAGATTTGTCCTTGGGAGGACATTGTGAATAATGAATAAATTGTAAATAATAAAGAAATAATCGTTGGTCAACTTCACGTTGTTATAAGGCCATACCAGAACAAAATCAATCAGATGACATTACAGAATCGCCTGTAGAATGTGTTCAGGTCTTCATGTCACACTTATATATAACCCATAATGATACATGAAATAGCCATAATCGCTGGTTTTCAACGAAAACCTCGTAAATGCAGCTTAAAAAAAGCTGCAGTTACGAGGTTATCGTTGAAAAGCGACGATATGGCATCATAACCCCGAACAAAAACGTAAATAAGTTTACTTTAAAGATTCATACTTACGGTTACTTTTTTACTTTCGGGGTAATTTTCTGTAAAAATAACTGTACATAATTAAAATATGGCTTAATATTTCTCTGTGCAAAACTACAGCTTCGTCTAACCTGTATTGGCTAAGATTACGACTGATATAAAACCCCATATTACATCATTTCGTAAACATGATCAACCAGCTGTAAATATTTTACATAAATATAGTTTTACACCGCTGCATGATTATCGATTTATGTCATTTACTGTATGAAACTTGTATTATGTCATATAAAGTCTATAAACGATGTGACAACATGCTAAAATGCAACTTTTGTGGATCATTAGAAATTTAGGCCTGGGGATACTAAAAACCTTTAATACATTTCCTGTCAAATGTCACATTTCTCCACTCTTATTTGTCGAGTGCGTCAGCAAATTTAAAGATATAGAAGACATTCTCGTTTTGCTTGACAGAACCAGAAACCCACATACATTTATATATAATCATGGGCGGATCTAGAGGGGGGTCGGGGGGGGGGGGGCATTGGCCTGGCATTGGCCGAAAATTGAATTTTGACTATATAAATTTAGCGTAACGTTACATATTTACTACATTTTAAGCCATAATTTGGGCTTGCACCCCCCATGGAAAAAAAATCCTGGATCCGCCCTTGATAATTATCTAGTCTTTGTTACACTAGACGCCATGATAAGGTCATCCATCAAGTATTCCTATCTAAACTGGGAGTTAGGGTAAATTGGTCGAGAAATTGTGGTTATGACTTCACATTTGTCAAACAGAACACAATTATAGTTCTGTGTAACTAAAAACTTCTAGTATCACAAGGTTTCGTGTATTTCCGATGTCGTTTGAAAGATACACCAAGTTTGATTAACGATGCACAATATGTTATCTATGTTATATCTTATCTATGTTATCTATCAAATGTTAAGGTAATGTTATGTTGAGGATCATTCCCAAGTCAGAAATAAGGCATTTAATTAAATACCGTTTAGCGCTTTAAACTCGTTCCTTAATTAAAGTTAGTCGGAGATTATTTCCCCTCCGTGTGATACAGAGTATCTAAGATAATTAATGGTTTTATACAGGACTATTTTCACTGGTGGTGAACCAAAACATTTTTCGCTACAACAAGGTATAGATATTTTGCGTTTAAATGTGAGTTTATAGATTTTTTCCTAATGACAATGAACTTGTTCTAAAAACAGACCGGGTTTACCGTTTTGTATTGACAAACTGTGGGTGTTGTTATAAAATCTTGTAACTACGGCTTCGATAAAGTCGTAGTTACGGTATTTTATAACAACACCGACGGAATACATTGATCGCGAAAAAAAAACGTCCCTAGCTTTTGCAGAGTTCGCCACCAGTGATTTTACACCAAGGTCTCCAGCATGTACACGTGTTTTGCATTTACTCCTCTTTGTAGAACTAGATTTAGAATGATGATTTTCGCCAAACATCGACTTTATTAGATTTAGCCAGTTCTGGTGAAAATAAAACGGGGAAGATTGTCAGCCTGGATCAATATAGATTGAATTAATCAAAGTAATTCACCAATTGTGATTAAAATATCATCTTTCCTTCAATTGTTTAATGTACTTACACTGAATTTTACCAATTTTTATTTTCGGACTGACTGATTTGACGCATAACTTTATCCTGTTTTGGCTTAATCACTACGGAGTGCGCATAACTCCGAAATCCCGTCGCCAAAAAGTAGCAAGCAGAAAATTGCAATAAAAACTACATTTACTTCAAAATAAACTTTACTTTCTTCTCAATTTTATCGAATAAAAGAATGAATTCAAATCAGATTATTAATGTTACTTGATGCAAGCGTGTAAAGCAATTGTCCGCGTGACAGTATGCACCAAGTGTATGCATTTTAAGGACGCTGACATCTTGAAAGAAGTTAGCCCAGGATGCCCAAATCAGATAGATGGTAATAGACTTTTTAAAAATAGCGGCCTCTATCGATAGATAATGAGACAAAAGTAAACAGAAATGCAATTTGACGCACCCCAAGAGACGTTTTGACCCGGGGGTTGGTTTTTAAAAGGCAACATTTAGAAAAAAAGAATATTTCTCAAATAGCATAGGCAGTAAATATTTGGTGAATGTTGATCATTATTAGTCCTGTCATAAGTGTTATGTTCAGCTATTTGCCTCGTCTATCCGACCCGTCGGTGCTAATTATCACTATTAGTATCCTAAAGTTTGTGGTTGTTATCACGTAGTTATCACCAACTTGTGATTCTGTAATGAGCAATGTAGGCGGTCTGTTACAAAATAACAGAGACAGAGATGACCTTTAGTCTTCTTTTCCGGAAGAAACGGTATTACTGTTTGACAAGGTCTGTTACTATGTGGTATCTGTGTTTACTTCAGTTGTGGTATAATCCATTTTTATTCACCTCACAGGGTGTGGCTAAGCGAAGAGGTTATTCGACGAGTTTACTTCTCGATATCTTGGTTGATATATGAGAAAAACGTGCGGGACGTGCATGAACACATTTCGAAAATGAAAGAAGGTTCTATTGTAAAATGAGTTGTTATAAAACCTCTCAACTACAGCCCGATTCACGCTGTATTTATAATGTTTTGCAATAATACCGACGATGTACCGCTAAACGAGAAGGCTGTTTCTCCCTGTTTCTCCTCAAGCTTAAATGTAATGAACCGTTTACTAGGCTCCGCCCTGTCTCCCGAAAAAAATCAGAATATAGCAACTTTCGATACACATAGTTATTCTAGTTTATATGCACGTCAAGAAAAATATGAAATTCAACTTTATACGCCTAAATTACCAAATACACAAAAGTACGATTGTAGATATTTTAAAATTGTGATGTAGTTTTTGACAAACATCGATACAATATTTATTCAAAGTTGATAAACATTCAGCAATGTTAATTCGATCAAACCACACATCAAAACACTTTGTGTATATTTGACTACTAAGGACATACTTTATAAAACATTTCCGGTCATAGACAAATATTCGTTTCCGGTAGATAGACAAATATTACAGACCTTGCAGGCCCGTATGAGGCACTTTTATATGGGGTGTGGGGCTAAAAACCCCTGTACTGGCTAGTGTCTGGATATTGGAGGGGCTAAATTGGATTTCCCTTAATGTTCTGTGTAGAAAATTTGACATTTTTGTACAACTTGGCGGGGACTGCCTGCCTTGAATTCGAGAGGCACCAATTCAATATACCCTAAATGTCTGCCACAAACAACGGGCGCGTTTGAACTGAACACGTATCTTTATGTTGCCTTTTTCAGTGCAGAGGGTTTTAACCCTTTCCCTAACAACAAGATTTTAGGACAGCCTTATTCAAAAGCAGGGATTTGTGTACAATATAGCACAGAAAATATTGAGGCAAAGGGAGAAACTGCAGCAGTTTCTTCTTTTGCCTCAATGTTTTCCAAAACCATTTCTATTAGGGACGTCAAAACAAGGTCTTGTTTGGGAAAGGGTTAAAGCAGAGCAATGTACCCCAGAGCAATGAGGTACATTGCAAAATGTGTTCTAAACTTGGGTTTCCTTCATTCGATATTCATTAAAAATTTGCAGAAGTCTATTTAGGAAATGCACTGTAATATGGTGTAATTGTAAAATAGATCAGCCCATTTAAATACGGTAGCTAGTCTGTTGATAATGGTGAAAGAATCGGATACTCTGTCTCTGAGCAGTCATGTGCGAAAAGAAAATTAATATTATAAGATAATTGATAGAGACTGATGAACAAAACCAGGTAGAAATTTCTCAAATATGAAGCTTTTGACCGTCACCCGTTTTTCGTATTTTTACTTATCGACAAGGACTAAAGAAAATCGCCGAACTCACGAGCAGAACGAAGAAAGGATGAAAGATGTGAAGGCATTTGTAAATCAAAGCGCTGAAAGCGCTGAAGGCCTTGAAGAATTTGAACACATGCAGATTATTGGTATGAGAAAGTTTAAATATTCTTTAACTTCAACAATAATCAAAGCGCTGAAAGTGTTGAAGGCCTGGAAAGTGTACGAAAAATAACAAGAGTAATATTTTAATCTTTTATTTATCATTTTTTTTGAAGAAGTTTCGAACAAATTTGTACACATGCAGATTTTTGGTATAAAACAAAAGTAAAATGAACAGAAATCATCTGTATGGTATGAAACAAAAGTAAAATGAACAGAAATCATCTGTACTGGATGGCCACTAGAATCATGGGGGGGCCAAATTATCAAGGATCAGGTAAGAAGGATTTCGATTGCAGATTTATCTATTTTATTTATTGCATGATCAATTCCTGTCCAAATTGTGTTAACAATAAATCTGCGACCAAAAGCGGTCTTAAGACCGTGAATAATTTGGGCCCTGCCCCCTGGTTAATAAATCATCGAAACACAATAGCATATTATCAGAACATTATATAAAAGTAACTGCATGTCGTTCTTTAAACCCTTTATCATTCCATTACCAAACGGCAAAATTTTAGACTTGTCCAAATTCAAAGATGTTGCAGACGACAATTTCAAGTAATTACTAAATATAATTTCACATTTTTTCACAATGTTTTTCAAACCCATTATCTCTAGGGGAGTCAAAAACAGTCATTATGTGGGAATGTGTTAATAAATCTGTTATTATTTTGCTGCTGAAGCTAGAAGTTTTTGAAATTTCCCTTTATGTGCATTTTCTTTTGTTGAAAAAGACATGTTTTGGTTAAATTTCAATTATAACATGCAAGTCAAAACATATAAGAGAACATGAAATATCATGGAAACACAATAACAAATTATCTTGACATTATATAAAAGTATGCGAGCAAAACTAATTATATATACAAGAGGGCAATGATGGCCCTATATCGCTCACCTGAGTTTCCGATTCTACAGACAAGTATAGTCTGGTCTTGGATTGGATACAGTTTGGTAGGTCATTTATATAGACTAAGAAAAGACATGGACAGAGCACTGAACCTTGAGGGACGCCTAAGAGAACGGGTAGAGTAGTTGATGAGTGATCATCAATACCTACTCTTTGAGAACGATCCTTTTAGAAGGATTATATCCATCTTGAGATCAGTGGAAGGACACACAGCTTATTCAATTAGGATATTTAATTGCTGTGATCAACCATCTTCTTCTTCCGGTTTAGGTCAGGGTTCTTCATAGAATGTATATTTGACCTACGATGGGATGAGACAATCACCTCTTCCATTGGTTATGTACAGCTAAAAGTCTATACGGTACAGTTAAAACTATGTACACCCATCAACCGGTTACTTGCTACTGGGTAGGGCCGCAGCATGCTGTGGTAGGGCGACCCTGAGCCCCTGAGCGTAGTAGCATCTGAGACGGCTATAGGAAGGTGGTTCCAAATCAAATGCCTTACTAAAATCCATTTCAAGTATATATCCGCTTGTTGACCATTTTCAAGATTGTCGTATGCTTCTTGGGTAAGGCTAATCGATTGAGATTCACAGGTATGTTTTGCTCTGAAGCCATGCTGGTATTGGCTAAGTAGATTATTCTTATCAAAGTGGCCCATGATGTTTGTTATCAGGATGCGCGCCATAATTGTTGATGCTATGCAGATTAAAGAGATTGGCCTATAGTTGCTGGCTTTATACTTTGGACAGCTTTTTATAGACGGGTGCTACTGTTTTACGTCTCTAATATTTGGGGACAATACCTGTTTCTAGAGAAAGATTGGAGATGACCTTGACAATAGATCAACTGTACATGTATATCTTGTAATATTTCTTTACACCTCTGGTAAAATATGTTTTTGGAAAACAATGCGGCATAATTAGAAAATGTACGCTCTGCTCAGTATTTTTTGTGCTATATTGAGCACAATTTCCAAATTTATTAATGCCCATTGTGTCGTCTGCATTAGCTTTGGAAATTGACAATAGTCCAGTCAATCTAGACTTAGACCTAGAACTAATTGCAAAAGAATTTCTAAGTACACCAGTCGAAGATATAGGGTGAGAAGAGTCTCTCATAAAAAATCCCGAAATTTTGCTTTTGCAGTGTCAGAGAATTTGATGATTAAAGTTAAAAAAAAAAAAAACAGTATGGCTACGATTCCTGGATGACATATTCCTTATATGGGACCATTCATATGACGAACTGATATCATTTATCAACGGCATCAACACATTTCATCCAAATATCAAGTTCTCACATACAATTTCAAAACAGTCTATATCATTCTTAGATGTTAAAATTACGAAAAGTGACTCACTGTGTGTAGAAACAGATGTATATGAGAAACTGACCAACAACCACCAGTATTTGGACTACACATCGTGTCACCCAAAATCATGTAAGGACGGTATTCCATACAGCCAGACGAAACGGTACAGACGAATCATCTCTAACGATGAGAATTTTAATTCTTCCATGTCACGGTTAAGAACTTTTTTTATTGACAGAGGATATCCAGCTAATCTATTGGATAAATGCTTTGATAAAGTTAACATTTTGTCCCAGGAAGATGCTTTGAAAGACCAGCCTAAAGTTTCGTCATCTGCAATCCCTTTTACTATAGAATATAATCCGTCTTTGCCTGACATAGGTAAAGTTATTCATAAGTACTGGAGTCTGCTTAATCTTTCAAAAAGTGAAAGTGTTAAGGAAATTTTTAAGGAGTCTAAGCCGGTGTTGGCCTTTAATCGCCCCAAAAATATTCAAGATTATTTAGTTTCCTCTGAATTCAAACAGACTGGTAATGATACAACCTTCAAATCTCAAAGCTGCAATTCTAAGCGCTGCTCGCATTGTAAAAACATATCGAATTCGCAGAGCTTTACCAGCTCTGTCACAGGCCAAACTTTCAATATGAGACACAATACTAATTGTAAGTCTAAAGATGTAATTTATCTCATAACATGTAGAAAATGTCAAGCACAATATGTGGGTCAAACTAAACAACCAGTTTCAAAAAGAATGAATAGTCATCGATTCGACATAAACAGTTTCATTGATCCAACTTTTTCTACTGCTGTTGCTTCTCATTTCAATGAGCATAGTATTGAAAATTTCTCCTTTATGCCAATAGATGTTGTCAACAGTGAAATGACGAGGCTATGCAAAGAAACATATTGGATCCATAAACTTAAAACTTTACATCCGTATGGCTTAAATTCTAAGCATTTATTTGAGGTGTGATTTCAAATCTTCATTATCTTTCTTATACAATGTTGTTGTAATAGTTGTGTGTTAGCGCTAATCGTTTTTTCCTATAATTCCCTTTTTTAATTATACAAATTATATAGGAAATTATGTATTTCTATATCCGATATTGCGCTATAAGATTGTACCGTTCCCTTCTTATGGGTAATTGGACCTTGACTAGCTTGCACTTTTGTGCAACCTGATCTTGGTCTAATTATCTATATACTTTGGAAAAAAACTGTGGTTTTTTTTTCTAAATGTTTTCACACAGACTATTACGTCGTTTATTTATATACCTCATGCCTGTACGTTATTGTTTGTTTTTTCCGCCAAATTGTAAATCAACGTTACGTACATGACGTCACGTTTGTTTACGTTTATTCATTAAAGATATTTCCTGAAGAAGGCATACGCCGAAACGTAGAAAATTACGTGTTGTTGTAGTTTTTGCTTAATGATTAAAGTTGGCATTTTTTCCGATTTAGAGAAGTGGCCCGAAATGCCACCATACAATTATTTATACATTGAGTCACGTGCTTTATCTTATGACGTCACATAAAGTGCAATGGCGGCGCCCAAAAAAAATTTGACAGCTGGTGTAAATCGCCCAAATTCAGTTTAGAGGCGCCAATAGGGTCTGAAATGCTCGAAAAATTGATGTCTTCAGAAACGTTTCCCATATTGATATCTGAAAACAAGTATATCTGACGTTACATATTTCGATATTTTTGGATGCAATATGATCTTTCCATCGGAATTGTTGAGCATCGAAAATGGGTAGTTTCAATCGCTTTTTTAAGAATATCGGGTATCTTTTGAATTAGAATCTGAATCTTATTAGAGGGAAAGACAAACTGCTTCGAGTTGTTAATCAATGCCAATAATCTAGTTAACGATATGCCGTTTAGATTTCAGCTTCTGACGTGTCCATCTCTACAGAATTTTAAACTGAAACAAATTAAATTTCCGTTACCAACTTGAAATTTCCGTTGTATGTATACGTATGTCTTTTGTTCTGTCCTTCAAATGTGTGGATAGAAAAAGTATCATCTTTTGTGATAAAAGAGAAGTACCAATGCGTGAGAATCTCGAACTTTATTGAACTTGTGATATGCAATGAAATATTTTAGCTGCATTAACAGTAAAATACAATCGTACGTTTTCTGTAACAACGAGCACATTATTATGAGAAAATAATATCAAAGACGACTTAGAAATATCGCATTTTCAAATTGGTAAAATCAGGTACCGAGTATTTACGCTGTCGCCACGTTTTGAGACATGTACAGCTGCATTTACCTTACTAAATTTCCGTTACCTATTGGTAACGGAAAATTTACTCATTGAAAACAGACTTTTTATGAGTAGCTCTCGCAAATTTATCTGGGATACACCAAAATTCGGAGGACATGTGTATTTTAGAGATATTTGTCAGTTGTAGAGGTAAGTGCATAGTGATAAACATTGCCGAAATACCATGTGAAAATGCAAATACATTCCCTACTTTAAATATGAAATATGTCTTCAAAACATGAACACTGAACTGTGTTTACAGTATCATGTAGTAAGTTCAATGATATGATCATCATACATTACGTTATAGATTATTAGCACCAAATTGCGCACCTGTTTTCCTTTTAATTAAACTTTGGTATCGGAAATTTCAAAGAAGGTATCGGAAATTTGGTATCGGAAATTTCAAAATTATCACATTTTGTCCTGTGTTTTCTATTATATTTCCATTATGTACAAATACTTCAGCAGTATACCATTTCCCTGATAGCATTAACACTTTAATCTATGAATTATCAAACCATATTGCCAAAAGAGCACTTAGTTTAGTATAACGGAAATTTCATGTTTTTACTTTTGATGAGGGGTACCTCGTTATTGCAGCATTTAGCAATTTTATTCCGTAAAATATCAACCTGGTTTATGTCATTCTCAAAAAATAATTATATGGTTCAAAGTGTAAGGAAAATGACGACGAAATTTATCGGAAAAACTGTGTTTAAACCAAGTGTCAAATTAAGGTAACGGAGATTTCTTCAATCTTTGGAATTTTGGCGACACTTGCTTGACCTTAATTATTTTTGTTTTTATGACGGACAAATAATAAAAGATGTACTTTTCAAAAACTTAGGCCATTGACGGATGTTTTTAAATGCATATACAGTGGATAAAATGTATCTATTTGTGAGAAAGTACCACGTTTATTTACTCTACTGTGTCTGGCGACATAACGGAAATTTAAAAATACGACTTTTTTTTTGATATTTTGAAGAAACGAGTCTCTCGATTTTCTTGAAATGTTTAACAAAGTTGTAAAGTGATCTGTACTAATGTTAGGACTATCAAAATTCAATGTACTACGTTTCTTCAGTTAGATAAATACCGGCGACAGGGGTGGCGCCTCTAAACTGAATTTGTGCGAAATACGCTCCATTGCAGATCACTTGACGGTTTAAGGTAAGTTTTATGAGTTCCCATTGAAAATATAGATCTAGTATAGACATTAGAATATTTATATCTAACTTGTGGCGTCTTATTTATGCAAAACGCTTTAAGATTATATCAACAATATTGACGCTTGCACACTCCCGCCATTTCCGATTTCATGAAAAAACAATAATCAACAATTTACAAAATGATAAAACCTAAATCATATATGTTATTTCGTGTAAAAAATTGTCATTTTATTAGTCTATTTTGTGTAAAAATTTCAATCGCGAAAACTGTAGAAGTGTCCGTTTCGTTTTTTTATAAACTACGGAAGCGCATATGGGACATAATTTTGAATCTGATTACATAAAAACAATCGTTTATCTAAACACGAAGAATCTTTTTTAATTTCATGTATCTAACTGTTTTTTCCACATTTTTGCAGGTGCAATGCCCTACTTGTTCTGATGCCACGTATCTTTGATACTAAAGGTGTGTTACTGTACATGTTTGTTTAGATAAAGACAATTTATCTCGTAGTGACCATTCTAAGACAAGTTCTGGTATTTGAAAGATTGTCATCAAGTTTTCTTGATTTACATCATTCAAAATCGTCTTTAATTCCTAACAGTAGTTAAGCTCATACGGATAGAACAGCTGAACCAACATTATTTGTTCTTTATCTTATATAAATCCGCCATTTTATTTTTTAAGGAGTCAATTTTTGAAAATCGATATTGCGCAACAATAGAAAATCGGGTAGATAATAGTTCGGGTGTACTCCGGCGCGTGGTAACATAAAAATGGGGGGGGGGTGTATCGGGTAACACGGGTCAGCTTCAAAACAGTCAAACATACCACATGTAGGTCACGGTAGACGACATATTTTTTGAGGGGTTGGGGTTTTACCGTTTAATATCAAGCAAAATGATGAATTTATACATGATTTATTAAAGAAATGTACAACATAATACATAATGAATATTCATCTAGATTACTGAGCAAAACACGTATATTTAGTATCCATAAGGAAAAGACACAAAACGTTCTCTCACAATTCTTTTATCAAACACAAGACGGTAATCTTTTCGCTCTGAAGTGGTCACTAACCGGGCATTATCCCTGTCTCTAGAGATTTTATGAGCGTTTACAACAGAGACATTAGCGTTTGGACGTTGTGTAACAAACCCTTTAAGGACATTGTAATTGACATTTAACATATTCTTATAGTTGAGAGTGATGCCCCGGACTACACAGTGTGTTGTATTTCCTTTTTTATCGGGTCTTTGTAATTCGTACCCGTAATTCTTGGGTCCACCGGTCACGAACGTCTGAATTCGGTTGTTGGATATTTCGTCTGTCAGATCACCTAGGTAATCACCCAAAGGGGGTTTCGTTTCTCCTTTTTTCGTGGTAAAAATCACAGAGTCCGTGTCTGCATATAAAGCACTGGAACCAAGATGCTTCAAATACGAATACAGTTTCACTCGAGCTTGACTGGTAGTGTAAGCCGCGATGACAACATTGGTCTTAGTACTCGTCTCCACAAAGTCCTCTTTATATTTCCAACGTAGTTCTACGGCATCTTCGGACACAAAATTGATGGAGGTCACTTCTTCACGGTCCGACGTCAGCTTGTCAAAATATGTTTTGGGGTCATCAATGATATGTACTTGTTGCATGTTTGCTCGTTGACCAAACTTTCCCCAAAAAGAATTCAACATGAGTTTAGCTAAAGCTCTTAACCCTGGATTTGTCTGGATTTTATAATAGTCCAGTCGAACCCCTTCCTTTTGTTCGTAAAGGTCAATGTATTGTCTTTTGTCCTCTTCGGTCTTAACCCAGTCTGGCCAACCACTGGCTTCCTGTTTAATTTTAAGGAAGGTGTTGATATAGTCCGTAAACAACCCACCTGTCTTGGCTTCGGGGTCGTACCTTGAAATATCTTTAAAGTGCCAAACTTCGTATAGTTGAACCAATTGATACCCCATGTTTAGAGCCTCTTTGACCTCATCAGTCACCCAGGTACCAACAAATGATCGTTGTTCATCTGTATGTTGACAAGGCACCTGTTGCGAAGTACTTGCGCATATCTTGCAAAGGTGAAACAACAGTTTACCATTCACCCGACTAGGCAGAACAGGATGAAACAGTCCTTTGGGAGGCAGGATTTTACACTTGACAAGTCCTTCATAGTTCTCTAACCCTTGGAAATTTTCTGTGATGATCTCGGGGTGTCCCTTGGGTATTTTCCCCGTCTTATTCACCCATGGATACAGAGACGTCACATCATAATAATCAATGTCTTCATATTCAGATGCCTCCTTATACAATGTATAAGCTTCTGTCCTTCCCCCGTAAAAGGCTTCACGCGGTTCTAACGGTGTGACTAAATCAAGACCGTCGATGAACAGTTTCATGTCTGGATTGTCTTGACATTGTTTGTCAAAGTCAGATTCCCAGATAGAATGGTAAGTATACCCTAGGTTTTCCAAGTACCTTTTTTTCTCTAATGTCTTGTCATAAAGGTCCCCCATAGTCATCCGATTCACAGAGTTGACAGTCGACCTAGAGTATTTGGTAGGGTTACCATGCCAGAAATCGCCATGGAATTCCAGCACTACCTTGCGACCCCCACTTTCGTAATAACCATCTACAAGGTAGGGTCCAATAACCGTTTCTCCCCCGTTTCTGGCATGTTGGATTCTATGACCGTGAATATGGGACAGATACTTGATCCATTGTATCGCCTTGATAGATTGTTTGTGTTCTGGTGTGTATCCATGATGAGGTATCAGCGCAATGGTGTTATGTTGAAGAAAGTTTGTCCTAAAGACAAGATTACAAGCCGAGGCTATCGTAATAGTCCTTTCAAAAGGATCTATGCCCGTTATACCTATAAAGTCCTCCCTAAACTTTAAACAACAACGTCTCAAAATGTCTACGTCAGATCGACAATATGCCAAAAGTTCTTCTTGAAAATTAAATGTGTCATCTTTGTGTTCTTTATACCACATGAAGAATTTGTCTCTGTCGTCCGGTTTCATACCGTCAGGTGCATAATAACTGATATTGGGTAACCCTTCCAAGACAATGTGTTGGTTTTCTTTACGGTTAAAAAGATGCGGAAAGTAACCTTTTTTCAACTCATCTAGACCAAACATGGAAGGTAGTTTAGCCAATGCCATGGGAAGAACGTTAATGGAGTCGATCATTTTGATTTTACAGGATGGCACTGACAAGCACATGATCTTGGCACCGTTAGGGATGACTGTGGGTACAATAGCGTGTTTGTACAAGTACTGTAGTACAGGATAGGAATCGTAACCTTGGAAATTGTGACACAGAACTGTAGAGTCGTAATTATCCTCCGAAAACAACCACTGACAAAAGTCATCAAGGGTATTCTCTCCTTTAAAGACATATTCACGCTTCACACAACCTTCACACGCGTTCTCACTGTCCATACATTGTGTACACACTTTATGTACAATGCATAAGTTGGGTTTATGCTCAAAGCTACCGCAGGTAGACTTTAAACAATTTCGGCATTTTCCAAATACATCAGGATCGTACGTCTTGTCACATTGTATAAAATCATCCTGTGTGCACTCGAAATCGAAGAAAATGTATGTTTTTGCGTTTGTTTCTTCGTCTATCAGCTCTTCATCTATAGACATCGACTGTTCAAATTGTTTGTCTTCTGGTAACATATAACATTTGTGACCTTCTGAGAAATATTCTTTACACACGTCACAATATGTCTGTCCACATTTATGATTTTTGTCTATTTTCTTGTTGATCGTCTTTCCACAATCCTTACATCGATAGATTGATTTGCATGTTGAATTGCCTTTAACTGTGGTCTTCTTGTGAAGGTCGAAACACTCTTGTCCACGAAAGAATCGATGGCAGTCTTCACATTGAATCCAGTTTTGGTCGTTGTCTTTGTGTACTTTACGGCAGGCATAACATACATTATTACACTTGTGGCCTTCAGCATGGTCATATCCCTTGTTGCATTTGGTGCAATAATAGTTTCTAGACAGGAATGCAGGCATGCTGGTGATGACGTCATAATGATTCTCATGGTAATACAAATAAATCTTCTTCTCAGTTTCGGGTCCCATGTATATCATGCCGTTAAAATGGTCTGCCGATACTATATGTATTTGGTAATCTATTAATACCTCTTGGAACTTTTTTATGTCTTCAATACCACACTTGCCGATTGGTACATTGGCCTGTTTGTGCAGCTGTAATGCGAGCTCTCCTTGAATAGGTCTTCCCTGTCTAATGGTATCCCATTTCTCGTGCTCTTCAAGTTTAGCTCTGGCCGTAACGATAGCCCTTGCGCAACATAAGTCGTCATCGTTCCCGATGCGAATAACGCAACGTTTGTCTGCAAGGAACTTTTTAGTATTCACGTATTTACATCGCTTCCCTACACCTCCATTCGGCATATCAACTAGTGTCACTTCAATGATCAAACCAGAATCGATGGTAAACTCCTCGTTAGATTGAAGGACCCTTTCTATTTCTGCCATAAATCTATCGGGTGTTAACGTAGGTAGCGGATCAAATGGGATGATAATAGGATAGTCCAAGGAAGGGCTCTGAACCACTATTCTTACTAAGTCTTTTGGTTTAGCATCCTTGGTCAGGTCCTTGAAAATGGCGGTGAATAGTTTCTTTAAGGTAGACAGTATGTCCTCCGTTACTTCTATGTCTTTAAATGTAACTTTATAGCTGACTGCCGTGGTTCTAAACTTCGGAATGTGCTCTTCTTTGATCTTGTTGATAGAGTAAAATTGTCTAGGATCGTCTTGTCTACGCAATTTCTTAGCAACTTGCGTGTCCTCTGTATGATCACCCTGACGTTTTGGTCCACCACCAATTTGATGTTTGTCATGCATATGAAGCTGAAGATTATCCAGACGACTAAAGGCACGACCACATTCCTGACAATGGACATTGCATTGATTTGTATGCTTTTTCATATGTCGGTCCAAATTTGCTTTTCTCGTGAACCGGGCACCGCATATTTTACACGCACAGCACCTCCAGTGATTGGCCGTTCGTTGGTGTTGAAGCAGTTCGCTCTTCTTTTTGGTGACATAGTCACATTCAGGACATTGGTGACGCATGTTGACTGATTGGTGTCTGGAAATAGAAACGATAACAAGATGTTTAAACCTTTTCATGCTTCTTATTATGTGCCTTCATTTGTCAATGGGTGATTGGTTAGGTGATAAATTTGAACACAAAATAAGTCTAGAACCCTTAAAACATAGTCATATGTGACAAAGCCAGGCGAGACTAAAGTTTTACCACATACCTTATATAATTTTAATCCAAGCCTTTCTCTTTACACGTCCGATATCATCGATGTTGCATCTGTAAGTGAATTGAAAAAACGATTTGTTCATTTTTATACTAAATAGTGCGCGCATGCGCACGGAGCTTTAAATGACGAAATTTGATTGGTTTAGATAATGAGGGTGCGTCTTAAAAGATTTTCTTATTTAATAGAGGAAAAAAGTCATATTTCAACATTTAGTTACTAACCACCAAGAAGACAACATGGTGTTAAGGCAGTGCCCAGATTGTAATCGGTTATTTTCGAGAAGAGATGCGATGTTAAGGCACAGAAAAATCAAACATTCGAATGGAGAGTGTTCATCGCCGCAGCCGCTGCAGAGCAGTCAAGCGTATCCACCACCACCACCACCACCACCACCACCACCACCAATTACAGTACTTTTTCATCCTTTTACTATGATGGTATCTGGACCAACATCATGCGGTAAAACGACATTTGTCAAAGATTTGTTGCTACACCATACAACAAGGATTAAGCCGCAGATACAGAGAATTATTTGGCTTTACAAAAGATGGCAGCCTTTATATACATTCATTCAAAGTTCAGTGTTCCCAAAGGTGGAATTTATCCAAAGCATTCCTACGGATCTAGAGGAAGATGATTTCTTTGATTCAAGCATCAACAACTTACTTATATTAGATGACCTTTTTAGCCTGGCTGGAAAGGATAAAAGAATTACCGACTTATTCACAGATGTCCCATAAATTCACGTAAACCGACTGGATCTCTCATTCGTTGTTTGGACACTGGACTGTCAAGATGTATTGGGGGGGATTATCTCAAGAAGATATATTACGATCCATCACACCCTGGTAGCTTTGCGGGGCCCCAGAAATTATACGAAGTGGTGAAAAGGGAAGGAAAATATGATATTGGAATGCAAAGGATTAGAAAGTTTCTACAAAATCAAGAATCATACAGTTTGCATAAACCGGTCAGAAGACGTTTTACAAGAAATCACGTTGTTAGTAAGGGAATCGATGACCTCTGGATGGCCGATCTGATTGACATGGTAAAATATGCAGAATATAATGAAGGATTTAAATATATACTCGTCGTTATTGACACGTTTTCAAAATACGTATGGGTAAGAGCCATCAAACAGAAAACGGGTCTTCAAGTTGCAGAGGCTTTTATCGATATATGGAGTAACACTGACCGTAAGCCCAAAAGACTTATTACCGATAAAGGTAGGTTCAAATTGTTTTGTCTAAATAATAAATGAGTTTTGTTTCTGTGTTGAATTATTGTTTTTCATACATTCATGTACATTTGAGAAGTTAATTATCAATTTTTCCATTTAAGGTCAGGAATTCAGAGCCAAACCAGTACAAAAGTTAATGGAACAGTACAACATTCTTTATTCAACAACGCAGAATGAGACCAAAAGTTCTGTAGCAGAACGCGTGAACTTAACGTTGAAATCGAGAATTATACGCTACCTCACGTACAAAGATAGCTACACATATTTACCTATCTTACAACAGATTGCAAGTTCTTACAACAAAAGTTACCATAGAACAATTGGAAGGGCACCTTATACCGTAAATACCAACAACGAAGAAGAAGTCAGATTATCAACGTACTTCATGCAGCATCCAAAAAGTGTAAAACATAACACTACACTTAAACGTTTCAAATATAAAATCGGCGATCATGTAAGAATCAGTCATCTCAGAAATGTATTTACGCGGGCTTATGACATCAGCTACAGCGGCGAGGTGTTTAAAATTTTCAAGAGATATCATAGACAAACTCTGCCCATTTATCGTTTAATGGATTTGCGAGATGAAAAATTGCAGGGAAGTTTCTACGAGAGTGAATTACAGAAGGTGGACTATGACCCCGACCAGTCTTTTAAAATCGATAAAGTTATAAAAACAAGAGGAAAAGGACAAAATAAAGAACATTTAGTTCAATGGAGATACTATCCCAAACAATTCAATTCGTGGATTAAAGCCTATGACTTGCATTAAATTTCGAACAATATGTAAATCACATGTATAATTTGTAAATAAATTTCATTGTAATCAAGTAAATGTGTTGTTTTATATTCGCATTGTCCAATCAGGTCTTCCAATATAAGGCGATGACCTTTAAAATAATATACATTCGACATACAACATTGCTTAATATAATTAAAACACGATATTGTGACCGTCTTGATGATTATATTAGACAGTCAGTACACTATTGTAAGCACTTATGGCAAAAACCAACATTTTACCTTTAGGACAGACAGACTAAATATCAATAAATATGTGGTTTTTAATACATCAATTTGAAAAAAAAACTCGACTTCGTTATCGAAAACTGAATCCGTGAATGGTCACAATATCGTGTTTTAACTATACCTTCAAAATATAATTGAAATACAGTTTGTTTAAAGGCGACTTTAACATAGCGAGTTTCAATGGTTGGCATAGTAAATCTATGTGACCGTGACCCGTTTACAAATACTAACCCCGTATCAGATTTTCCCGATGACGAGAGCGGACACCCGTTCCCGGTTCATTAGGGGTCGTTTTAGAAATAAACATTTTACGCCGTAATACACGTATTATTATCTAAGAAAATGCGATGTAATAAGTCGTTGGGGTATTCAATCATTGTGCTGATAATGTTATACATGAATAGCATATGAAAAGAACGATATACTGGTGTCCCTTTAAGATGACTTGAACACACGGATATTATGTTTCAACAATAGAGGAATAATTAAACGTTCATGGACTTTGCAGTAACATTGTGGATAAATAAAATTAGAGTAAGTCTCTTACCACTTTCTATATAATATGGTCATACGAACGCAACTGTATTTGCAGATGATTAGCGAGAGAATGAGATTTATTAATAGAACAGTCTTATTTATAGTCTAGTAGAAACTGATTATCCAATCACGTACTCATATTCAAAATAACTCCCATTGTTATGTAAGGTGACTCACAGTCAATTAGCCATATCAATGATCATATTAATGATTCATAATTTATAAATAAATTTTAAGATCATGTTTAGACACATTTCATGACTCATCATATTGAATGCCGCTCCTAAAATATAATAAATAAATAACAATATAAATTCATGACTCATCATATTGAAGTTCACTCCTATAATTATATAATGACGAATGGTGTTTATAATTATTGACGCAGATCCACTGTTGTATCGGCAACATTTTGTCGTTTGGGAAAGGGTTAATTGGGGGAGAGAAGGGTCACTTCATTGAATATGAATAGTGGACTCAATGTTATCTAATACTATCTGGGGGACTTTAGGTCATTCACCGTGTTAACCCGACCATTGAAATGCGCCGGAGTACACCCGAACTATTATCTACCCGATTTTCTATTGTTGCGCAATATCGATTTTCAAAAATTGACTCCTTAAAAAATAAAATGGCGGATTTATATAAGATAAAGAACAAATAATGTTGGTTCAGCTGTTCTATCCGTATGAGCTTAACTACTCCTAACATTAATTTTTATTTCTACTAAGTGCCAGGGCTTTTTCCAGGCATTTTGGGAAAGGGCCCCTGACCAAAAATTGGGAAAATTTAATCGACAAAACACTGATTTTGGGAAAAATCAAGTAATGTAAAAACTGGTATTTCTTATCATTTAGGAGAGCTACAACATATAACAGGCTTAAATGTCTAATTATCTTGTTTTCTAGGCACTAACTTCTTTACAAAGTTATTCCAGTATTATATTAAGTGGGCTTTGAAGATCTTTTTAGCATTGGTTTGGGATTTTTCTAGACTGGGTAAAAATTTGGGGCCTTTTGCATTGGGAATGAGGCCCCTTATGAAAAAGGCGAAAAAGCCCTGAATGCACAAAGCACAGTGTTTGTTGATAATTGAATGTAATAAGAAAAAGCTTAAAACAGCGGAAGCGTATATGGGATCTTATTTTGAAAACTAATTCTTTTTAAACCCTCATTTCTGCTGAATTGAAGACTGATAATGAATTAATGTAGTACTGATTTTACAGTTTCATATCATTTCAGGACATAATCAAGCCTTCCCATTCTTTAGCCAACGTAGACAGAATGACACTGACACTATAGAACAACAATAAAACATATCTTTTATAAGGTATTCAACTATTTATATATTTGTACCATTAAACATACTTAATTTTATATTGAAACCTGGCAAAACGAATCCTGGTATTTGAAGGGCTTTCATCCTTGTTTGTTGTTATACATCATAAAAAATAATTTCAAACTCTTAACATTAGTACTACTTGTCTTTTCACTCTGCAAAGTAAGTTGTTTTGTTGTTAGGAAAATTAGAAATAAATGTTAAAAACATATGGGACAGAAAATGACGCTAGATATATTCACTATTTACCTCATCTGTGTCATTCTTCAATTATAATTGATAATACCATTTTCTTTTCAGTGCCATTATTCAGTCCCACTTGTGGCGGAGTTTGAGCCACATGAAATTTTTGTTAACTGAGAGTTCAGGTCAAATAAATGAAGATTAAAAACGTTTCATTATTTTATTACTGGAAAAACAAAAGCTTTCAATAATCATCAAAAACAAATTTATCCAAAACTATGATATTAGAAATTTTCACTTTATATCCAAACGTTAGTAAATCCCAAAAATCACTATTCACGAAATTCCAAACTCAAGAACTCAAGAACTCTAACCGACACACGCAAGGACACTCGTTTATATACCACAAACGGGTGCCGTTGCGTACGTCGGTATGTTTTTATAAGGATTTATGCCACGTGAGGCACGTGCAAAAATATGAACTTTATGCTTACATAACGTGACCGTTGACCCAACGGCGCAAGAAATATCTCCGGTCAAAAGATATCGCGATCTTCGCGACACTCCCGACCAGGAATATTTCTAGCTAGCATTTTTCTTCTTTAATAACTTTTAAAACTTATTTTGAAGAATCAAAAACAATAAAACAATCTTTATTAAATGACAATACAAAATACCTTAATATATCCCTCAATAACTTATAATCCATACTTTTAAAAACGTCCTGTTTTCAACACTACAAATATCCAATTGTATCCCTTCTACTTCAAAAGTCCTTATTATGTATGTAATTTGCATACTCAACAAATTCATTTTGAATGTAGTCCATTATGTTTAAAGCACTATCCATAACATCCTCTTCAGTTAAATTATCGCTATAGCCCACGGAAGCACTTCTTGTAATGTCAACAACATTTCCGTTCACTATTTTCTCCTTTTTGATTAATGTTAGGTTTACTGTAGTAATGTTTATTGTTGTGTTGTCCTCCGTCGGGTCCTCGTTTGTCTCGATGTTGTCTGTTGTTGGTGGTGTCTCTGGTGTACCTGGATTGTCTTCGTAGGTGTTATCGTCGGTCCTCGTATTATTGTCCTCGATGTTGTTGGGTTCCGGTGACTCACTAGCTGTTATCAGTGTATCACTTATTTGTACATGTTCATCATCCTCGTTGTCTATTAAATAGTCCAAAACATTGTCCATTGGCGAAAAGTTCAAAGAAATGGACTCAATACCCTCTAATGGGTCTATCGGACTATCCACTTGGTTGAAACACGTTTCATCATCACTTATATCACTAAGTCCATCTATCGTGTAAACTGGTCGTTTTTCCGGCTGCTCACGTACACGGTTTTCAACACGCACATTGTCTGCCATTTCTTTAGACACCGACCTGCTGTACCCATGAACTTTATGAAGATGAGTTGTTATGTAGCTGCGTCGGACGAATGTTGTCTTGCATGACGGCACAATACAAGAGTATCTCCTACTGTCCATGTGTCGTTCTTTGATGTGACGCGACAGGCTTTTCCTCGTCTGATATTCCTTAGCGCAATGGTCACAAGCGAACATCTTTAGGAATGAGTAAAGAAACTGACCACTTCAGTTTAAATATGGAACTTATAAAAACATACACCGTTGCACGAGATTTCACAAACATTTAGGATCCGTTGCACGAGATGAAGAAATAAACATGTTGGATCCGTTGCACGGGTTTTTAAAAGGTTTACTTCGCGATCAGTTGCACGTGTTAAGTGTACTTGTCATCTGTAAATGGGACTTTCTATAAATAGACCCGAATTTAGTATATGAGCTATTACTCAGTTTAATAGCACTATAAACACAATTTTCATACAATTCAAACTTTGATAAAAGTATGATTATTTACGTTAAAAAGAACACTTCTGGGTATAATCACATAGCTTGATATTTTCTGTACACTTTCTCTTCAAATCTGTTACATTCTATGGAACGTTTTCACGTGTCTTTTCTTCTTCTTGGATCCTTTTAATTGCTTTTTCTGCTGCAATCGAAGCTTGTCGCTTATCAGCTTTCACGTTTTCCTCAGAACAACCACTCTGTTTTCTGCATTGTTTAACTTCTTCAGCTTCATTTCTACACACTTCTAAAGGATACAGCATATTGATAGTCCTTCCTAATATTCTACCTGACGGTAATAACACTTTCACAGATCTCACTAACCCGTCTCTACTTTTCACTAAATCGACTACTTTTCCGAACTTCCAATTACCTCTTGGCAAATCATCTTTGATTATCACTACATCGTTCTTACTTGGTGGAAAACTGGCACTTATTCTGTTTGACCTAATCGTATTCCGAGTACGTTCACGTAAACTGGTTAAGTACTCATTCTTCCATATTTGCCAGAAGACGTCTAATAGTTTCTGACCCTTCTTCCACAAAGAAAACCAATTTTGTTGCATGTGTTTCGTTTGGAATATAGTCACCATCATCTGTAATTTCAGTATTGGGAATGCCGGTTTTGGGATTTGGAGTTAGAAAATGTGCTGGGGTAAGAGGTATGTTTGAAGTAATGTCATCTCCAACGTACACGAGAGGTCTAGAATTTAGTACTGCTTCTATTTCTTTCACTAGCGTCTGTAACTGAACTAATGTCATCAGCTTTCTTCCAATCGTTTTCCTCATGGCACGTTTCACTAATCCTACTAACCTTTCGTAGAAACCTCCCATCCAAGGAGCGAGCTCTACATTGAAAGACCACTTTATACCAGCATCTGACACATAACTCATCAATTCACTATCTTGTTTTATGTTATTCCAGAGTTTGTCAAGCACATTACTTGCTGCACGAAATTGCATGGCATTATCACTTATCACCTGCGAGGGCGTGCCACGGTGAGCAATGAAGCGTCTAAAGCACAATAGAAATTCTGACGTCGTCATATCACAAACCAACTCTAGATGAATAGCACGAGTCACTATACATGTAAACAAACATATCCATACTTTTCTTTCATCTTCATGTTTCACTAGAAAAGGCCCTAAATAATCTAACCCTATCCTTTGAAAGGCGCTCGCCTCAGTTACTCTGCACTTAGGAAATGAACACACCGGTGGCATCTTATAAGGACCACCTTCAAACCTACGACACACAGAACACAATTTAAGAACACTTTTGACTGTTTGGCGTCCTTGTGGAATCCACATTCTCATTCGAATTCTTGATAAAGTTTGTGAAACACCACTGTGTAACAATTCTTTATGAATCTTTTCAATCAGCAAGTGTAAATCTATCACTTTTTGGCAACAAAATCGGCAGTCTTGCACTTTCACTGAAACACGCATTTTCCATTCGACCTCTGAATCGTATTAATCCATTCTCGTCTAGGAAAAGACCTAACTGTTTTACAAGACTACACGTTTTCTTTCCATCCATCGAATTTAAAGCTTCTGAAAAATGTTTCTTCCGAATACTCTTTCTGCTTCATCTATATCTTCACTAGTCAGTGTCTGTCTGTCAATAACCATCTTTCTTAGTTTTTGCATGAACAACACTACACGTGCAGTGACTCGCAAAAGCTTTGTCAGAGACGAAAACCTATTGCAGTCAATGCCAAATGGACTTGAAACTTCTTTCACATTGTTTTCACTTTCACTTAATTTCACTTCCTTCGAATTCTGAATCAATACTACTTCTGCACTATTCTTTGACTTACTCAGTTCTTTCTCACATTCTACTTTACTGTTTTCACATACCTCGTATTCAAACAACCAATCATGTGGTGATCTTTTAAGCCATTTTGGACCATTCCACCAACCTTCATTTTCCATCAACTTTGCCGTCGTCGCTCCCCTAGAAGCTATATCGGCAGGGTTTTCCTTCGTTGGAACATACGACACTGTCACATCTTTGTGTTCCTTAATAGCAGTCACCCTATTTCTCACAAACACTGTCAGTTGCTTTTCAGACTTTAGCCACTGTAAAACACATTTCGAATCGGTCCACAAATACGAATGCACTACTTCTCTGTGTAAATTAGCTTTAACAAAACTTAAACACTTCATTCCTATCAACACTGCTAGTAATTCTAATCTTGGTATTGACAACGGCTTCACCGGTGCCAAACGGGTCTTAGCAAAGATCAATTTTGTCTGAGAAGCACCGTTACACTTTTGATGCAAATATACCGCTGCAGCATATGCTCTCTTCGAAGCATCACAGAAACACAATAATCTTGATTCTACACCATTCTGGTGTTCGAATGACACATATCTTGGAATACAGATCTTGTTTATTTCTCTAATGTCACTTTCAATTTTCGTCCAAACTTCTTGGTCTAGGGCACTTAACGGTTCATCCCATCCCTTTTCCTTACACCACAAATCTTGGATAAGAACTTTACCACGAAGAGTAATTGGACAAATCAACCCACACGGATCGAATATGGAAGCGATATGCTTCAATATCAGCCTTTTACTCATTGTTAGATTGCTTGCAATTGTCGGCGATTTATAGCCCAAGCTATCACTCTTATTATTCCAGTTATGACCTAACACTTTAATTGTTTCTTCAGGTGATGCTCTGTCAGATTCTGCAAAGTTCGCTTCAACACTTTCACTATTGGAAATCCACTCACGAAGATTCATCGATCCTTCATTGAACATTTGTTTGGAATCTCTGTATAACTTCACTGCTTCTTGAACAATCTTAGTTCCAGTTATAAGGTTATCTTCATAGATATCACTCTTAATCTTCTCTGCAATAGGATTATCAAATGAATCGAGATGATATTCGACGGATGCTCCTAGCAAAAACGGACTAGAAATAACACCAAACGGCACTCGACAAAAGCGATACTCCTGAATATTTCCACCGTTGACACTAATGTCGATCCCGTCCTTTAACCACAGAAATCGTGTCACGTCACGTTGTGATCTTTGTAGTCCAATCTGCAAGAAGGCTTTTTCAATATCTGCCACAAGGACAATCGGATTCATCCGAAAACGAATCAACATTCCCGTCAAATCGTTTAGCATCACCGGACCCATGTACAAACAATCATTCAAGCTAAGATTTTCTTGCTTTGTTTTGGCAGAGGCATCGTATACCACACGTAATTTAGTTGTTGCCTTTTGCGGTGTAATTACTGCGTGGTGAGGTATATAATGAATCTTTCCATCTGACTTTTGTCCACTAACCTTCTCAATTATTCCTTTTTCGAATTGATCACTGATCACATCATTGTATTTCTTGAACACATCTGGCCTATTCTTCATTCTATTTATGGATGTTTTCAATCGTCCAATTGCAAGTTCTCTATTTGAAGATAATTCCGGCTTATAACTTTTCCATGGCCATGTTACGTAATACCGATTGTTTTCGAACTTAATAGTATCTCGAAATTGGTCCATAGCAATTTTGTCGTCTGTTTTCGTACACTTGTCAACGATTCCAATTGACTCAACATTCCACAAATCTTGTAATTCAATCTCCGACGACACTGAACTATCAAGGGCTGCTACTGCACTACACTGATCAGCATGTACACCACATGTCATTATAAGCATATTTGCTTCCTTTGGTGAAAGACGATCTTCTTGTTCTTTCTCCCAGTCACTTGTTCTTCCACTTAATATCCAGCCGAGCTTAGACGATAGAAGATACAGTCCAGGCCGTAATTCAATTCTATCTCCAAGTATCAAATCTAAGCAATAATCATTACCCACTAGGAATTCTATCGGCGAGGACTCAATTTCACTTGGAACATTATCTGCTAGGACAACGTTTCTAATTTTCTCTTGTATGTGATCTATATCGAGATCTTTCACTGGACGTCTTTGAAGAACACCACTTATCACAGGAACAATGTATGCTGAAACACGAATGTAATTGCCACTCTTTACTTTTATGTCTAATGTCACATATTTGGTCTTGATTTTCTTCAAACTTGTACTTCCGAACGTAACAACATGAATATCCTGTTCTCCATTGGATTTCAACTTAAGCCTTTTCACAAGAGATTCACTTATGTAACTACGCTGAGAGCCAGAATCGAACAAAAGACGCGTTGTTTGAGCTTGATTTTTTTCTGGATTCTTTAGCTCTGTTGTAGCCGTTTGCATAAGAACCATTTCATTCATTGCCATAAAACAACTTTCCTCACTTTCACATTCAACATTCTCTGTCTCTTTTGCTAAATTCATCATAGTATTCTTATACTTGAATTTCTGGGGACATAAACTACGATGGTGCACATTCATTTCACCACAGTAGACACATGATTTACTTGTTCTGCACTCACTATACAAATGACCTTTCTTCAAACATCTGAAACAGTGTCCTTTTCTGAGCCTTGCGTTCACTTATAGTCTTAAATTTATCACACTCATCACTCCAATGACTAGCTTGGCAGAAACAACACTTTTTCGATTGAGGACCATACCTTTTCTTTTCTTTAACATCTGTAGACGCAAGAGCATGAGTACCAGCTATTTCCTGTTGTACTTCATCATTGACAGTCCCAACAAATCCACTTTTTACACTTGCACTACTCTTTGGTCCTGAATCACCTGGTCTACCACCTCCACTATAGGTAGCCTTACGAGCTCTTTCGCATGCTTCAACATACTCCAGTAACATCTCTTCGAGTATTTTTACAGTCCACTTATCACTTGATCCCTTCTGGATCTCAAGTTGTACCAGAACTTCACTTGGTATTTTAGACCTTATCATTGACACAAACACATCTTGTTGCACATTTTGTCCAAGTACTTGTAGACTACGGAGATGCTTCTGCACATTATCTAGCAAATACCGCAGACTTTTCGTGTCATTGTTTGCAGCTTTTAGATTTATTATCTTGTTATAGTGTAAGTCCACTATTTTTTGTTTATTGCCGAATCTTCTTTGTAGAATGTCGACAGCAATTTCGTAGTTTTCATTAGACAGTGATAACCCAACAATGGCAGTTCTGGCTTCACCAGACAGCTTACTTTTTAGATAGTTGAACTTTTCAACATCTGATAATGATTTATTTCTATGTACTGAACACTGAAACGAATCCCAAAATTCAGACCAATATGTCTTATCACCACTGAATGTTATCATGTCAATTTTTGGCAATCTCACTGAATGCGTCTTTTCTTTTTCTAGCTTTGATAATTTCTCACTCTGTTTCATTTGATTTTCGAACAGTCTTTGCATGTTCTTTTGTAGCTCAATCAATTGCTCTGTATTTGAATCTGGACTTTACCTCTGATTTAAAGTCCTTCTTTTCCTTAAACAATAGCAAGTTATCCTTAAAACTTTGTAATTCAAAACAAATATCCATTGCTATTGAACAAAGATTACAATCATCAGCTAACACTTCTTCTATTTGCTCACTATCACTTTCTTCAAAAGTAGAGGCAAACTTTTCACTTTGTATTTCCACTTTATCACAATATAACTTTATCTTCTCAATGCATTTCGAAGCTTTCGAAATTTTGGTGTCAATATCGGAACCGTCGTCCGTATACATAACATCTTTTGCATCCTTGGCAGCCGATTCCAATGAATTACGGTACCTAGTACGAACACCTTTAATGTACGAAGTACTCGTCATTTTTATTTCACAAGTAAACACAAATCACAAAGCACCACACACAAACACTTTATTTTAACACTTTCTTTATTTTATTTGTATGATACTTTGTCAGTGTTTATCCGGCTCGCGGGACCATTCAATGTGGCGGAGTTTGAGCCACATGAAATTTTTGTTAACTGAGAGTTCAGGTCAAATAAATAAAGATTAATAACGTTTCATTATTTTATTACTGGAAAAACAAAAGCTTTCAATAATCATCAAAAACAAATTTATCCAAAACTATGATATTAGAAATTTTCACTTTATATCCAAACGTTAGTAAATCCAATTTTATATAATCCAAAAATCACTATTCACGAAATTCCAAACTCAAGAACTCAACTTATAAACTTAATAAATAATAGAACAAAAAATCATTTTGCATGCATACATGTAATTACTAAATAATTTGTATTAAAGTATCCCTGGCTTATGAACTTGAAAAAAATTAAAGCATTGTATTCTCAAAATTTCTTATTTGAGGCCAAATGTCCAGAAAAGTTTCAATTGTCAAAATTAATATGTCCAGTCCGCTTTATATAACTGGTACTTTAGATACATTTGTTTGATCAGTTTTCTTGGAAAATGGATTTAACATTATCGGAACACCCAAGACATCAGCGGAACACCAAAGACATTTACATAACCCTAAAGAAAATAATCTATTTTCTTTGTTTTAACATATTTATTTTGCATTTATTTTGAAGGTACTGGGAGCTAATATTAGTCCCATTTGATCCTGTTTCCCGGAACGCACACCAGAACACATGACAAATTAACATGCCGACGAAAAGTCTAGGCTAATCCTCCAGTTGATAGAAAAATCTGACCTCCTTTAAGACCTGAATTTAGTAACACAGCATAAATCGAAAGATATTTAAATGCAAAGACATAGTTATTGTGTAATAATTTAGGATTTTAATGCACCCATATAAAACATTTGAGGCGATATTGTTCTACCATTTACCGTCAGTCAGCCCCTCCTTCAGTTCAAGACTTGAAATTGGCATTTCTCTAAAAGCATTGGACATACAAAGCTCAAATTTGGTATGTAACTTTTCTGCAATAATATCCATCTGCTCCATACATTCCGACATAGCCAAAAGTCGTTTCAATCCGTAACATGCAACTCCATTTAAAACATCTAGCGAAACTTTATTTTGGCATTTTCTCTAAAAGTATTACAGGAACAAAGCCCAAATTTGGAACTATAGCTTATTTTAATAATATCTATCTAATCCATGCAATATGACATACGTCAGTGCCATTTTATTTTTGTCTTTGGCGTTCCAGTGCTCAGACTGGAACACCAAGGACTGGAACACCAAGGGCAATTTCAAACTATTTTGCAAAAATATACATGTAAATAGGGTATTTGTTAAATCTAGTATTGAAAACATTTACTGTACTCAAAGTCAGATATACCATTCAAAAAACCTAATAAAAAGGTGCATTGCAAAGTATTATAAAGTGCGTCATCCTAAAGACAAAGAAAAAACGTACTGCACGATTTAATCGCCTTCTTTTTCAATTCATTTGCAAGACACAAAATAAGTTCTTCCTCTTTTAACTGTAATGTAAGACGAAAGGGTAGCTTTTCAAAAGGAGGTAGATGATTTGTGTCTACCTCTAATCAAAATTGCATTTATCTGATCTTTTAGACATTGGAACATAAATGTTTGTTTTATTACTTAAATGTACAATTTATCACACGTTGACAAGAAAACCTGCGAATTTTGAAAACGACTCATACCACTCTCATTCCGGGGTGAAGTTCTCAAAAACTGCAATTGCAAAAGTTCAGGACTTTTTTCTGATACTTGCACATACCCTAAGGTAACAGAAAAACAACCTTTCAGAACTTTTGCAATTAGTTTTGGATATGTGGTAGTACTTGTCTGGGTTAACATTAGTGGGTGGGGTAATTTCACATGCAATTTCGGTACTTTTAATCAATGTTTATCGCTAAAAAACACTTAAATTGATTGTAAGTATGTGTTTTACTTAGTTTATCATTATGTATTACAATACAATGAACACAAACTTGATTATTGTAACAAATGTTTATTAATAATCTCATACAGCCATTTTCATATTATTTAGAAATCCTGCATACCACTCTCATTCAAGGGTGAAATTCTCAATAACTGCAATTGCAAAAGTTCGGGACTTTTTTCTGATACTTGTACATACCCTAAGGTAACAGAAAAGCAATCTTTCAAAACTTTTGCAATTAGTTTTGAACATGTGGTAGTACTTGTCCTGGTTAACATTAGTGGGTGGGGTAATTTCACATGCAATTTCGGTATTTTTAATCAATGTTTGATGCTAAAAAACATTTAAATTGATTGCAAGTATGTGTTTTTTCTCAGTTTATCATTATGTATTACAAAACAATGAACCAAAACTTGATTATTGTAATAAATGTTTATTAACAATCTCATACATCCATTTTCATATTATTTAGAAATCCTGTACACCACTCTCATTCAGGAGTGAAATTCTCAATAACTGCAACTGCAAAAGTTCGGGACTTTTTTCTGGTACTTGTACATACCCTAAGGTTACAGAAAAACAATCTTTCAAAACTTTTGCAATTAGTTCTAGATTGACCCCCATATTTGGGTACACTGACTAGCCTACAAGTCAAAAGTTTTTACATTTTGGAATAGGTGAGATAATGGCAAATTCCATATTTCATATCTTGTTCAAACAATCAAGATGAAGTAATGGATTGAATAACGATTTATTAAATGAAGTTAAATCATTGCCGACAAATCGTGATGTTATTTCTATATAGCTTCACAATATATCATTTAGAACCTTATTAAATCATGAATCTGCCTATATATAAATAACAAAGTTTTAAAACAGATTAAAGAATAACAAATCGTTACTATTACCTACGGTATTGGAAAACCAAATATTTCAAGTGTGTTTCGGTAATCACTGACGCGTTCCGTGTGTTCCAGTAATTACTATGCGTTCCATGGTGTTCCGGTATTTCTATGGACCCAATAGTTCTTTCGCGGGGGAAAAACGAACATTTACGGAAAATTTTGCAATGAACGAGTTTCTAAAAATATTAGAGGAACGTCGGGTACTTTCGGACAGTTAAGCGATCGTCAGCCATTATTTAGATAGGTGAAGACAAAAACTGTATCTTATGTCACAATCAGAAAATTCTAAGCCTTTTCCCCGGCATCGGTAATGAGAGGTACGTATTAAGCATATAAAACCGGGTACCATAAGGAAAACAAAATGAGTCATCAACGACAGGTTATTTCGGACACATCGTGTCTGATCGGACAGGCCGATAATCGAGCTAGATTTATTTCAAATAATTATATTTGCACTTTTACGTAATTAATTTGGAACAATCTAAAATTTTGTTTGGAAAGGTTTTTGGTAAGATAAAATACAAATGAACGATCTAAGATATTTATTTGCATCGAGTATTTCATAAAAAAATAAAAAAAAAAAATACGCTGTTGGCTGGAAAATCATTATTTGTCCGGTTAGACCCGACGTATCAATTTTCCTTCGGGTCAGATCGGACACCATTTTATTTCCGAAAATAACTAATATTTCTATCATCGACAGGTAAAAACCTCTCGAAAACCTTTTAATCTTCTTTCTAAACCAGACTAAAAAAGATTTAATCGCAATAATACATCGTCATAATTTTGCGTCTGCAGGGTATCTATATTTAGATATTGCTTACGAACCTCTGCGGAAATTTTGATTCGGGGAAAACCCACTAAACGTTGAGTATTGGCGGCGAATGGATCCGCGCATAATATACTCGGCAAAACTGCTAACGCATCACTCAGATCTTTGTTAATATTTTTTTAACGAACCTACAGAATACCTTCAAAATTTGCACATGCTGACTACCACCATTTGATAAGAGATCTATGAAATTTCATAGTAAATGTTACAGTATCTTGTAAAATATTGAACTTTTAATAAGGACACCCTTAATTCTAAAATTCATAAAGTCTGAAATTTGATTAAAATGGAAAATTCACGCATAACTTTCAAACCTTTTGCATTGGCTGAAAGAGTTTCTGTTTATAAAAGTTACCCTTAAAAAACAAACCGACGGCTTTAACATTTTTATGGGCGCGTAACGTATTCCCACAGAGGCATTGTTACATCACTAGTGCCGTTGGTGTCATTGATGGCGTCGACGGCGACGTAGGTTACGTAGACAAAAACGTATCGGTCTATATCTTGTGAACTGCAAAAGATGCAGTCTTGATATTTCACGCATAGACAGGCCCTAACAAGACCTTTCACCTGACACTATAAAATTTGACCTTGTGACCTTGACCTTGAAAAATTTGCATTTTCTTTAAAAAATGTGCCTCTATCCGAGCTACGTTGTCCCGGAACAGCCCTTGTTATGTTAGATAGAAAATCCATTTTTTCAGACTTTAATTTCACAATAAACCAGCTTTCAAAATCAATTCAAACAAAACTGCTTGAAAAAGATCACAAGTTACAGGAGCCGAAAAACTGTTTTGGCCCACTTTGGTATGACGCGGTCACATAAGAAAGAAAACTTAGAAATAGTTTTATGAATGAGTGCAAAAACTTGTGGGATAAACATTTGCCAAATTATAAATCTAAATCTATGACAATAAAGAAGTTATGCAATTTTAAAAAGTGATGCGTTAGCTCTTTTGCTGAGTATTTATGTTGCAATCGATTTCTTGATTGTAAATATTTTACGATTTTAAATGCCTTTACTACTATCAACGTATGTATTTACTTCTTTTGTAATGTACAGGGGTCGAAATTTACAAAATCTGCATAAAGTAGTATAGATCTAATCCAGTTCCGATTTACTTTTCATCGCGCAAGAACACTATCTATCTGCGTTCAACGTTTTCACAAGATAGTGATTTTGCACGCCCTGAGAAAAATGACATGCTAAATTTGGCCTTCTTCAAGGCCAAAAAAAAAAAAGATCGTAGTGACGTTCGACGCTTAATTGATATATATGTACTAGAAATGGAGAAGGGTTTCTTGATTTTGAATCTGAAAATATAGGAAAAATAACGTTTAGGTGACATCTGATGTTGAAAAGGCGATTATTGCACACAAAAACACGACTTTTAAAAACGCCATTTACCCTATTTTATTTGATGCACATACTCATTTTCTTTGATTGCCATGCTCTAAATACTACTAGTTCCCGTCCCGAGATCTTTAGCTGTGACTTGACGGTTTTACAAGGATCAAGTTATTAAAAGTATCGTCAACATATTCAAAGAGCACTGTCCCTGCATAGTCACACGAAAACTTTATTATCTCCATGACAACGCGCCGATGTGATGAAGTAAAGTGACTCATTCTACTTTATAGCAGGATGACTTTCCTTAGGGTATTGTACAGCGACCCTACATATTGTAGGTTACTCTCTTTAGAACAGAGCACATTATCTCTACATTCAATTTCGATAGAATGAGCTCTGTTCTCGCGGGGTCATTTCACGTCTAATCTCGGGGCCTTGGCGGGATTTCAGTATCCAATCGTTGGCTAAACACAACAAAACAATTTAAAAAGCTGATACAAACTTTCATTTGCTGACGCTTCAAATTACCGGCTTCAGCCAAAAATAGAAGCGACGTAATGTATACGTAATCAAACAAGATCAAACTGAACGATTTTGATTCGATAATTCAAATGTTACCGGCTTCAGCCAAAAATAGAAGCGACGTAATGTATACGTAATGGCCATGCAAGATAAAACTGAATGATTTTGATTCGATAATTCAAATGATGTGCTATAATTAGATTATGACGACCAAATAGGCTGTTGGTGTACCGAAAACTGCAGAGGTCATATTTGATGGTTTAATTAATAGAGAAATGGAGAGTAATTGTAGGCTGACTCCTTAAAGTAAACGCTTACTGAATCTTTAAAGACACCAATTGGGTTCTAGATAGTAAAATAAATAGTGCCAGGGTGGTTAGGGTAACTAGGTACGTTATATGGAGCCGATATCTATAAAATGTAAATTCAAATGGTTGGTCAAATGTGGCTTCTATTTCAACGAGCATGACCTAAATACTAAATAACCTCTAGACATAAGTATTAGGTTAAATAGTTCTCCCCTGGAATAAAATAGGACATCATTCTAGAATCAATACAAATTAATCAAACAAATCCGACATCGTCTGTGAAATACCACGTTCGCTTCAATTGTTTACGTTGTAATCAAATAAGCAATGAAAACAGACGATTAGACCAAACGAGGCTATTAGTCTAACTGATCCTTTTAACCCATTACCACACAGAGACTCTTTTTGACTCCCCTAAAGCAAAAGGCTTGGGAAACATTGTGGAAAATGAAGAAATTGCAATTTCTTCATTTTCCACAATATTTTCTAACCAGAAAGACCAAAAAAATGTTAAATTTCACTCACTTGATATTGGTGTCTGCATTATCTTTCAATTTTTGATCTGTCTATTTTTGTCGTTTGTTAATGAGTTAAGCCTTTCTCAGACGACGAAATATGTCAATGCTGTTCCTACTTATAAGACAGATGTTACTACATGTATTTAGACAAAAGTAAACTTCCAGAAGAAAGACATTAAGGAAAAGGGGGTAAATACGAGTCATTAGTATTTCCTTTTTCTACAATGTTTTCCAAGGACTTTATATCTAAGGCGTCAATTTTAAGGTTGCTTGGTAGACGTATAATTTCACTCGATTAATTGTGAATTCATGCCTACATACAGTTTTTGAAAGCCATGGAGAAATGAATCAAAGCACTGATGTACTAGCGGCGGACGTTCCTGGAAGCAAGATAGATTAATAATACAGAAGACGAAATGTTTGATGTCGATGTGCAGTACGAGAAAATAATTGGCATCGTCATGTTTTCTTTTGCTTCTCAATATTTTCCACAGTATTTCCATTAGGGGTGTCAAAACGAGGGGCAGAGTGTGCCCTTGAAAATAGTTTTATTGTTTTAACGCGGCTGTATTTTCGCAGGATCCAAAATCTCTTCAGTCTATTCTTAATGATATCGAGGAATATTGTGACAGGTGGAATCCTAAATTAAATGTCAATAAAACTAAAATAATGATATTTGAAAAAGGGCGCCACACCAATTACAATTTTTTCTTGAATAATACTCAAATTGAAATAGTGAATCATTTCAAATATCTCGGAGTAAATCTCTACAAAAATGGAAGTTGGAACCGAACGCAATCAGATATTGCACAGCGCGCTTCGTATTCGATGCATAGACTTTTCACCATTTTTAACCAATTAGAATTACCTGTCTCAACCAAACTCGATTTATTCGATAGTATTGTTTCTCCTGTCCTTAATTACGCTGCTGAGGCATGGGGTAACCACCCTGCTGCAGAGATAGAATCAGTTTTTACCAAATTCTGCAGAAAATTATTGATTGTTAAAAAATCAACGAATCTTGAGTCATTATATGGCGAATTAGGACGAATTCCTTTAAAATTACACAGACAGTTTATTATTGTTAAATATTGGATTAAGATTTTAAAGTCGAACGAAAATTCGCTGTTATTTAATACTTACATAATGCTTTTTAATGACTTAGAAAGTGGACAAACATATAACAATATGAACTGGGCTTATCATATAAGATGCATTCTTAACGAATGTGGTCTTCATTTTATATGGCAAAACCAATTCAACTTACAAATTGATTTTAATATAATTAAACAAAGATTAATCGATATGTATCACCAAAACTGGTATTCTTCCATCAATAATTCAAGAAAATTGGATACTTATTCGCTATTCAAACACACTTTTCATTTTGAAAATTATCTTGATTACATATCAAACACAAAATTCAGATCAGCACTGACAAGATTTAGAGTGTCCTCACACGACTTAGAAATTGAGCGGGGAAGACACCTAAATATTGCCAGAAATGAACGAATTTGTAAATATTGTACTTCTGGCATGGTTGAAAACGAATTTCATTTTTTACTAATTTGCCCAAAATTTGTTGATTTGAGAAAGAAATACATCAAAAGATATTAGTATACTTGGCCTACTATTCAAAAATTTACTAACCTCCTTACAATCAATTCGAAAGTACAAACAAGAAATCTAGCAAAATTTATTTATTATGCATCTCTAGAAAGAAAATAACAAATTAATCCATTTACATTGTTACAATTTTGTTCTTCTGTTAATTCATTCACTACGCATATGTTTAAATGTTGATTCCATTGACTTTCTCTTTCAGTTCTTTGTATTTGTATTTGTATTTGCTATAAATATTGTGTGTTATGTTTAATGCAATAAAACAATTGTATTGTATTGTATTGTTTTAAACAAGAGGACCATGATGGTCCTATATCGCTCACCTGAACCAAAATGACATGAGCAACACTTATGTTCAATTCAATTGATATTTATGACTTCAAGACTGAATATGAACTTATGGTCAATAACGTTGTGAAAATCAAACTCATCCGAGTTCTTATGGTGCCCAACATTGTTCTTTTTAAATAATTGTAGATTCTAGAGTGCAAACAAGGTCGAAAACAGCCAAAATGGCAATTTTATCAAATTCAAGGGCACATAACTCTCGTCTTTCTGGTCAGATCAGACTGAAAATCAACCTCATCTGAGAACTTATATTCTCCAACATTGTGCTCAAGATTTGTCTTCATTGAGTAATAATTGTAGATTCTAGAGTGTAAACAAGGTCTACAACAGCCAAAAATGGCAATTTTATCAAATTCAAGGGCACATAACTCTCGTTTTTCTGATCAGATCAGACTGAAAATCAACCTCATCTGAGAACTTATATTCTCCAACATTGTGCCCAAGATTTGTCTGCATTGAGTAATAATTGTAGATTCTAGAGTGTGAACAAGGTCGACAACAGCCAAAAAATGGCAATTTTATCAAATTCAAGGGCACATAACTCTCGTCTTTCTGGTCAGATCAGACTGAAAATTAGACTCATCCGAGATCTTATGGCCTCCAACATTGTGTCCAAGTTTAGTCTTGATTGATTAATAATTGTGGATTCTAGAGTGTAAACAAGGTCGAAAACAACCGAAAATGGCAATTTAATCAAAAGCAAGAACAAATTACTCTAGTCTTTCTGGTCAAATCAGACTGAAAATCAAACTCATCTGAGATCTTATAGTCTCCAACATTGTGTCCAAGATTTGTCTTGATTGGTCAATAATTGTAGATTCTAGAGTGTAAACAAGGTTGAAAAAGTCAAAACAGCAATTTTATCAAATTTAAGGGCACTTAATTCTTGACTTTCTGATCACGTCAGACTGAAAATCACACTCATCCAAGATCTTATGGTCCCCAACATTGTGTCCAAGTTTTGTCTTGATTTATTAATAATTGTAGATTCTAGAGTGTAAACAAGGTCGAAAACAGCCAAAAGTGGCAATTTTGCCCAATTCAAGGGCGCATGACTCTCATCTTTCTGGTCAGATCAGACTTAAAATCAAGCTCGTCCGAGATCTTATGGTCCCCAACATTGTGTCCAAGTTAAGTCTTGATTGATTAATAATTGTAGATTCTAGAGTGTAAACAAAGTAAAAACAACCGAAAACGACAATTTTGTCAAATTCAAAGGCATATAACTCTCGACTTTCTGATCGCATCAGACTGAAAATCACACTCATCCAAGATCTTATGGTCCCCAACATTGTGTTCAAGTTTTGTCTTGATTTATTAATAATTGTAGATTCTAGAGTGTAAACAAGGTGGAAAACGGCCAAAAGTGGTAATTTTGCCCAATTCAAGGGCGCATAACTCTCATCTTTCTAGTCAGATCAGACTGAAAATCTATGTCATCCGAGATCTTATATTCTCCAACATTGTGTCAAAGTTTAGTCTTGATTGATCAATAATTGTAGATTCTAGAGTGTAAACAAGGTTGAAAACAGCTAGAAATGGCAATTTTGCCCAATTCAAGGGCACATAACTCTCATCTTTCTGATCAGATCAGACTGAAAATCGAACTCATCCGAGATATTATGGTCTCCAACATTATGTCCAAGTTTTATCTTGATTAATCAATGATTGTAGATGTTAGAGTATAAACAAACTTAAAAACAGCATTTTTTAACATTCAAGGGCAGATAACTCCGCACTTTCTGGTCAGATCAGGCCCATAATCCAAATTTTCCGAGAACTTATGATCCTACTTGTTTTGTCCAAGTTTGATTAAGATTGCCTAACTTTTGTGGATGCTAGAGTGTAAACACCCCAAATATTGACGGACGGACGGACGGACGGACGGACGTACAGACGGACGGACGGACGGACGGACGCAGGACAAAAGTGACCACAATAACTCACCTCGAGCACTTCGTGCTCAGGTGAGCTAAAAAGGCGGGTGTACCTAGTTACAAGAGGACATATGCTTACAAGAGGGCATATGCACTCTTACTTTTTGTTTTCAAGCACAAGTTTGCCAAAAAATGATGTCTAATAGATTCATATCATGTAACCAAAGTCGTATATATTGGTCCACAAAATACAGTTTAAAACAAAATTTCAGTTGACATCATTGCCAAAATTCTTAGCTTTAAATATTTTGACCAAATTAGATTCTTTATTTCACCCAGTTCCAGTCTTTGTTAACCTATGAAATTTACGAAAAAACTTTGCGCCCATATATGCCAGTGCTTATTGTAAGATATAAAGAAATGAATCCGGTAAAAGTGTCGTTTTTTAACCTAAGTATAAATGGTCAACCTTTCTAAGAATGTGAATTTAAACTTGTACCAAATACCCTTTATATGCATTTGCAAAAGGTCTATTATGCTTCTCCGAGTCTTATTTTTAAAGAATTTGATATCAACCTGTTAATTGCACCAATTCTAGAACTTTCCACACAAAGTATATTTTAGGTCACATGACCAAAGGTCATGATGACCTATTGTGACCGTGTTTCGTCCGTCGTCGTGCGCTGTGCGTTAACTTTTAACATTTTCCACTTCTTCTTGAAACCATCGGATTTCACCCAAACTTGGCAGAAAGCATCCCCATCGAAAGCCCCTTAAGATTTTGTACAAATCATGGAATTATCTTCCTTTGGGGCCCCATAAGCGGCCAAAGGAGGGTAAATAGGGTACATCTTACAAAATCTTCTTCTCATGAATCGTCTGTTAGATTGGATTCACATTTAGTATATAAAGTCTTTAGGGTAAGGATTACAAAGTTTGTACAAGAGAAAGAAATATGTCCAGAAATGGCCGTGCTGGGGATGGGGATGGGAGGGGGTCGCGTTATTGGTTAACTTTTAACATTTTCGACATCTTATTAAGAACCCTTGGATGGATTTAAACCAAACTTGGCAGGAAGCATCCCCATGGAAAGCCGCTTCAGATTTTGTACAAATCATGGAATTATCTTTCTTCAAATGGGGCTCCATAAGGGGCCAAAAAGGGGTAAATAGGGTACATCTTAAAAATCTTCTTCTCATGAACCGGTTGTTAGGTTGGATTCACATTTGGTATTTAGAGTCTTGAGGGTAAGGACTACAAAGTTTGTACAAGAGAAAAATATCCGTCTAGAAATGGCCGTGCTGGGAATGGGGGATGGGAGGTGTCGTGTTATTAGTTAACTTTTAACATTTTCGACAACTTATTAAGAACCATTGGAAGGATTTCAACCAAACTTGGCAGGAAGCATCTCCGTGGAAAATTCGCTTCAGATTTATACAAATAATGGAGTTATCCTCCCCTAGGGGCCAAAATGGCATTAAATAGGGTACACCTTAAAAATCTTTTCATGAATCAGCTATTGGATTGGATTCGCATTTGGTATTTAGAGTCTTTAGGGCAAGGACTACTAAGTTTGTTCAAGAGAAAAGATCTGTCAAGAAATGGCCGTGTCGGGGATGGGGGGATGGGAGGGGTTCGCGTTATTTGTTAACTTTTAACATTTGCCTTGACTGTAAATCCATAATTTTTCTGCTCATTTGATTCAGGTGACCGATATAGGCTAGTAAATATACACTTTGACCTGGACAAAATAAGTACAGAAATGAAACCTATGCTATTGTACTCGGGAAGTACCCACCTTTTCACAGAAAAAAATATACTTTGATCCCTCCGTTGCGATTTGAGTAATTTTGGGTAAAAAAAATGAGGTTTTTGGCGAAAAATTTAAAAAATTGGAATTTTCTTTTTTTCAGGATTTCTTAAGCTGTTTTTAAGCCTCTGGGCCTCTTGTAAAATAATTAATTCTACCGGAACCCCTTCAAGGCGCGATACATTATGGTCTACCGTAATAAAATCGAAAACTAAATTGACCTAGAGATTATACCCATTTCGGATTAATCGAACGATTTTGGAATTGGTTTGATATACCAAACGGTTCACAAAAATGACTCGTCGCTCCGCGGAAGGATTCTGAGTGATCATCCCGACACACATGCGCCTGGTCCGAATTCATGAATTGAATTTTTAAAAACAAAGAACTTTTTACTTTGCACAAGTCGTATTGCAAGCTCAAATGACGCCATTGTTAAAAATACAACTAGTTGGTCTAAACAATCTATTAGAATAGACGAATTTTAACGTTATTTGGCACTATTTCTTCCCTTTTCGTATTAATCCTTATCCCGTTTAACCTAATTTTATTTCAAGCAAATTTTCAATTGTAGGGCCATTTCGATCGGGTTGTCTAACTTTTTATGCCACAATATTTGAGCGTAAAGTAGGTAGGGTAGGTTAAGATCAGACTGCATGTTTGTGCAGGTTAATTCTAGTCTATACAGCCTGTCAAAGCTCTAATCAAAACAGGATTTTGAAGTGGATAGCGTGTAATATAAAAAGATTATTGTAATATAAAAAGATTGTAAAGATAATGGATATATAATTGTATTAAACACATTAAGTTATTAGCAAGGTCTGAAATGATTTTTTTTGAAATTGCTAAAATGACCATTTCTGAAACAAAACTCGTAAAAAAGAAAACTCTAACTTTCCAATCGTTAATTAGGACTATGGCCTACATACAATGCTATCAGTAAACCTCTTTTGTTTTCTTGTTGTTGTGTAAGGTCTGACTGACTTCACAATGATTTGGAAACATCGTCTAAGGCAAAGGGAATACACATATTTCTCACTAGAATTGAAAGTAGGATTAGATTGATGTCGAACAAGATTTTCTAGTGAAGTCAATTAAGACGATCATTCGATCTATCAGGTTCGTCTTGGAATAAAGATAGAGCGGAAAATGATTGAGACCAGATGACTATTTAATTACTAGATATATGCTCTGGGAATGGACTATTACTGTTCATTTAAATTGAAAGTCTTGTTTGTTGATAGGTATCACGGGAATCAGTAGGCCTTATGAAACACTTCAATGTTCTCCAAGATATCAGAGGTTCAAAGAACATTTCATCGGAATGAATGGTAGAAAACGTGTCCATTCATCGCGCATGCGCTTCTGCAAGTTGGCATTTACTATTAAGTCAATGATAGCTATAGTATGTATCTAGATCGAAATAGTTCCGGAAGAAAGATCTGTTCACAAATTCTGTCTCAAATTAGTTTCTTGTTATTTTGTCTTTCACATTATGTCGGTTGGACATAGTGTGTGACTATTCGTGAAAAATGTGACTTTCTTAGAATTGTATCAATCGAAATATAAAGGAACTGGTCGGGGCGATTCACGATTGAAAGAACAAAAAACCATGATTAGCATTTAGACCGTAAAAACAAATAATTGTGTCTCAATAATCGAGAAAAGTGTATACTTTCTTTACCACAATGATTTGTAAATAATCGAAAAAAAAATTGTTTATTAATGATTGGTATTGCATACTTGAAAATAACGACAGCTGCCACACCTATTAACTAATTAAAAAGAAATTTGGTTTTGAACAATATCTAATTAATACTCCTTCTGCACTTCTAAAACTACTTACTAAATTCCGCACGAACAATACTAAATTACCAATAGAAACAGGAAGATGGTTGAATACCGATATACCTGATAGAATACCCTTTGTAACAACAACATAGGTGACGAGTATCATTATTTATTCGAATGTAGCATTTTGAAAGAAGAAAGTGAACGATGAATCCCTGTCAAATATTAAAAAAAGATGTAACATTTTAAAGTTCGAGTCTCTAATGAATTCAAATATCCAGTCTAAAATTGTGAACTTGTGTAGATTTATAAAAATCATCATGTGTAAATTCTGATATCTGGCAGCTTAGTCGGCATATTAGCCTTGTTTGTTTTTGTATTTCATGTGCATGTATACCTTTTGAATTCTGTAAAAAGGAACTGAGTGAATAAAGTGTGTTGTATCATATTGTGTTGTTGCCAAATTGATAAAAAAAGGTGTTTGGAATATGTAAAATTGAAAACATTTCCAAAAAGCGGAAAATTAGAAAGAGGGGAAAAGAAATCAGTTTGTTGAATATTATCTCCGTCGCCAACGTTCGTTACCCAAAAGGTCCCCGTTTGCTTAACGTAACTAATATAATCATCTAGCTTGACATCTTCTGGGAATGTCTTTGTTACACTAGACGCCATGATAAGGTCATCCATCAAGTATTCCTATCTAAACTGGGAATTAGGGTAAATTGGTCGAGAAATTGTGGTTAAGTCCTCACATTTGTCAAACAGAACACAATTACAGTTCGCCGAACCTAAAACTTAAATTTATAGGAACCGGATGCTGTGTAGGCCTATGTGTGATATTTGAAAAAAAAGGTTGAAAAGGGAAGGCTGCTAAATCTTCGGCGTGGTCACGTAATCTTTGGAGTTTCACAATCCAAGCCGAGAATGGGGGTAAAATTGTTGTAGAAATACATAATTTGTCTTCATATTTGTCTACCATCACAAAATGTCTAGGTATACTTTTAAACTTATGAATATTCTGTCCGTCCTGTGATTGAAAGTCGCATGTGTTCGTCACCTGGCGATGTTATTGTTTTACAGAGTTTTAGGTTAAATAAATATACTGTGCACAAAAAGTTTAGCACACTTGGAAAATGTCCTTTCCTAGTCAAAAACTATTCCAAAATCCATAAAAATAAAACTCTAATGTGTTTGAAAATTCAATTTTCTGGCGCTTCCTGAAAATTTTGCTTCAAAATTCTTAAGCGTTAGTTAGGTATCTTACGTTTAAGTGCACAGGGGTCAGATATCGAAAGTCAAGCAAATTTCAATGACGCAAATGTCCAGCATAAGCAGCTATGACTGCCATTCAATGTCTTCCCATGTTGCAGAGAAGCTTTTTGACCACAAAGAAAGGAATTTTGCCCATTCATTCTGCAGATGACGCTCATTGCCATTGACGTTACAGACGTCATTACTTTCTCTAGGCTGACGTCCAACAATGTTTTTTGTGTGTTCTTTTGCTGGTGATTAAGCAGTTCAGGCGTATATCATTCTGTATGTTCCATGGAGTAAGTGGGTGGTGATTATCTTATTGAAATATCACAACTTCGTGTCGTTGTAAGACGGTCCTGTGACTGGTTGGATCATTTCATTGCAGTGCCCTTGCACCGCTTGGTTGCCATTAACTGAAATGAGGTCTGTTTAACTGTTTTCATCTATTCCTGCCTAAAAATGACGCTGCACTCGACGTAACAGTCTCAATGATGACGTTATTGGTATCAAGCCTTACGCATCTTCTCCAACCACAAATCCTGCCGTCAGTTAATGACACGTAAAATGAGATTCGTCCGGACATCAGTCCAATGCTTCCTGAATCAATATCGATGTGTCAATACCCACTGACGCCTTGCCTGTCGATGCTTAACGTCATTGGCGTAAGATCGGAGGACCCTGATGCAAGTTGTGTGGAGCCTGTTCCGGACAGTCTGGTCACTACCGGTATACCTTGTGACGTCCTGGAGGAGTAGCACTAAATTCTAACTAGACAGGAATTCGAAACGTCGTCAAGACGTCGCTGTGAAACGATCCTCCGTGAACGTCGTTTTACACGGGCTACAAGATTTAGGTCGGTCGTTGGTGGCTAAAGTTGCATAAACCAAGTACCGTAGGCGCGTAATTGTCAATTGGAGACAATTGAAATGCAAAACGACATCTCTAACAGACATACCTGCTTGGAGCATACAAAGAGCTCTCTGACGTCGAACTTACGTCATCATTTCTCGCCTTCCCATAATCAATTTCAAAGAATTTGTAACAGTTAAATTGATTCTGCTAACAGATCTGTGTAATCGTGTGTTTTTGGACAAGCTAGACATTATCGATGTCACTGCACACGTGCCGCACGTGACTTTTGCTTATCTGGACTTTGTCCAATACACTGAATGTTCACTCTACACATGCACTGTATGCGTAATGGTTGTCGATAGAGACAACTGAACAGCACAAAGCAATGTTCATTTAATTATCATAAACTGAAAAAATAATGTGTTATAAAACGTGCTAAACTTTTTTTGCTCAGTATAGATAAACAAACAAACACGAATCCATGTCAATTATATATAGTTATGAATTTTAAGACAGTCGAAAATTGATTATTGTTCATAGAATTAAGTCTACATACAAGCAAATGAAAAAGACATCATTATTAATTCGTAGCGATACACATACGGACAATGGTTTAAACAATATGCCATATTTAATACGGAGACTCGACTTATTTTTAAATGTAGGAAATTTGACAATTATTATTCCCAAGGCATCCAACGTCAACAAACTTCATTACGTGTAGAGATTAAAGACCGATTATCACTGGAAACTCGTTCCTTAATCAAAAGTTAGTTGAAAAGTATTTTCCCTTGGTGTGATGACTGTGAGTATCTTAGATAATCAATGGTCTTTAGATAATCAATGGTCTTAATACGGGACTATTTTACACCAAGGTCTGCATCATTTTAATCGGTCACTGCACTCACTGCTAGCACGTTTAAACACCAATTAGACTGAATCTATTCAAGAATGTGGCCTTTTCGTCAAACATCGTTCCAATTAGATCAAAAACCGTCCCAGTGAAGATAAAATGGGAGCGATTGGCAATCTTTTATATTAACCAAACTGATAGGCCAGTCACTTTAGCCGAAAAATAGGCCCAACCCACCACTAATTCTAACAGAAACAAAACCAACGTTTTTATAATCTATAACCATTTATCCATTCTAGAAAAAAGTCATCAAATGTTACTCGAGGGGAAATATGAAAAAAAATCGATCTTACTAGGGGACCCCATCAAAGCAATCCAAAGGTATGTTTTTTGATGTAGGCATAGAAAACAGTCTTTTGAAACCAAGTATGCTATTGTGAATGGAATATTTTACGACTGATTTAAGAAAACATGTTTATAAAGTAAAAAAAACACCGATTTGGCTATTTTTTTTTATTTGAAATTTACATGGAAAGTGAATTTGCGTGTGAATTTTCCCCACCCACTCATGTATTAAGGTTAACTTATCCAAATCCTTCCCTGTACGTAAATATTAGACTTCCAATTCAAAAGCTACTGTAGACGACAAAAATTCTTTGAAAAAATGGATTTGTATACATTATAGAAAAATAGCAAGCAAAAAACGTATTGATGCGAAAGTAAAAAAAAATCTTATTATCAGCACTTTCTTCATTTTTTAAGAGTCGGTTCTCTTTAGAGACGTCAAATCAACGACTGCTATTCATCGCTGATTGAATTTTGTTTTCTAGCTATACAATCAACCAAGTATGACATTGTCTTAGAAAAGGCCACCGACCCATAAAGCAAATTACTATATAATGAATTTAAGTCATTAAAGAAATGAAGTTATGTTTATGTTTTCTATTTAGTACAATTCAAGATTATGTGTGAAAAATAGTAGATATATTTGAATGTCTGTTGGCATCCGTCAGTCGAAAACGACTATGGAGTTGCGCCTGTAGTAGTCCTTGGGCCAGATATGGTTGGAGTTACCACTAAAATGGACAAAGGGACACCTATATATCTTGAAAGACCTATCCAAATGAAGAACAAAAATGCAATGATATCCACTCTGCAGAGTAGCTATACCTCAGAATGTGCATTTGAAATTTGATAGGGTTTGGATAGTTGAAAATCAGTGCAAGGTTTTGAAATGTTTAAAATAATGCGGCTTTACTGCTTTCTATACTAAGCATACACTGCATATATTAACCAGATGCATAGAAATACAATTCATTTTGAATAATTTGTCCTACACAGCATGTATATGGAAAAAATCACAACAGGTATATCCATAAAGGGAGGTAATAAGCTGAGCAAATTACATGCTTTTCAATATGGAGTATGGCATTATAATGTCATAAGCCAAAAATGAAAACGCTCTGTATTTTCTTGAACCTGTTAATGAATTCTGACTGTTGTTCCATTTCAAAGTGTCGGATAAGCAAAATTTAACAACCTTCTTGTTTCCATGACAACTGTCTTCTTATAGAAGTTTCAGCATTAGCTTAAACTAATCGCAAAAAAAACCATTTTAAAACTACTATAGTAATAAAACATACATTTTAGTTTTGAAATGTTATTTTGTTAAGACATCTCTTACACGAAACTAATAAGTATGCTTATGAATATTAATAAGAACTTTAATAACAAGATCGTGAAACACAAATGCCCAAGGAATGGCAATGTTAAGTTTTTATGCTAAGTTTTCGAGGTAAGGATTGATAAGGGTTAATGAATGACCTTGAGGAAGGTCATATTGATATTGCACGAACAGATAAATACCATTGTTCAAAAGAAGGTTACATAAAAAATTATAGCTTTGTATGTCAAATATTTTTGGAGAAAAGACCAGTTTTAAGTTTCCATACACAGAGATGGACTGACGGACAGACAGACAAGAGTAAAACAATATGCTCCTGCGTGTTTAGATTGCTGAAATGAGACATTTCTAGTTGCAATGTAAATGTGATGTGTGTTTTATACCGTATTTCAAAAGGTAAAATAACACAGAAATAAATCAAATATTACTTCGTTGGCAAATTATGGACAATTATGGGTAAACTGCATGTAGATCTAAAAGGAGACAAGAAAGAGACGGGGGACTCAGTACACAGTGTTTTTTGACAGCATTTGGGGTTAAGGATAAATTCCTGTTGTAAGCCCTTTAAAGTTTAAGCTTTTTAAAAGTAGGTCAAACTCAAAGGTCAGGATAACTAGGTCAAAGGTTATGGTCCCAAATAAATGGGCGTGGTGGGAGTCCTCATCCGGAAGGTTTCAAACCAAGGCCAAAGAAGTTCAAGACTTAACCATCTGCATGCAAAGTCGCATAACTATCACCCTTCCACTTCTGTTTGTTTCTTGCCCCTCTCAATACCATGGTGAATGACACTGGACATGGATATGACATCCAAGGCAAGAAGATCAACCATCTTTTCTACATGGATGACCTAAAGACCTTTGCCAAGAACCATCACCAGCACAAACAACTGCTCGAGACAGTAAAGGTCTTTAGTGATGACACGTGTATGCAATTTGAACTGGACAAGTGTCTAAAAGCCACCTTCAAAAAGGGAAAACTAACATCAACATCTGACATACAGCTAGAAAGAGACAACATCATCAAGAAACTAGACCAAGACTCTAAATACAAATACCTTGTGTTAATGAAGGTGACGGAATTCAACATGCAGCAATGAGGGAAAAGATCAGAAAAGAGTATTACAGAAGAGTTAAGGCTTGCCATCAAGAGTGAGCTAAAAGCTGCAGATAAGAATGAAGCTATAAACACCCTGGCAGTCCCAGTTGTCACATACAATTTCAATATCATAAACTGGCAAATGCAAGAAAAAAGGAAAACTTGACACAAAGACCAGACAGTTACTTACAACAGAAAGAATGCACCACCCAAAGGTTGACGTTGAAAGATTGTACCTACCACGAAAGATCGGTGGTAGGGGCCTCTCATAGATTGAGATGGCATAAACACGTATTTGGAGACAACACAAGACAATCTGCTACATCTGATCCGGGAACATGAACGTAACAAGAAACTTTACTCAATCTCAGAGCAAGCCAGAAAATTCATTCAAGAACTGAACATTGCACAAACGACAAGAAATGGAGAAGAATCTGTCACAGAGTATGCCAAAAGAACAAGACGGACAAAGGCAAATGCCCAAAAGAGGATGACACAAACATGGAAAACCAAACCAATGCATGGGCAATACCCGTAAGGTTTGACAAACCAGATGTTAACCAAGATCAGACACATAAGTGGCTCTCTAGTGCAGGTCTCAATGCAGAAACAGAGGGAATGGTGATAGCAGCACAAGATCAGAGTTTGGCTACAAGAGCATATCACAACAAGATCATCAAAGATGGTACAGATCCAAAGTGTAGACTATGCAACCAAAATGATGAAATTGTCTCCGGCTGTCCAACATTAGTGCCAACATAGTACATTCAAAGACATGACAAGGCAGCAGGGTACATTCATTGGAAAATCTGCAAGCAATTTGGACTCCCAGCAAACAAAAAATTGTATGAACATCAACCAAAAACTGTTGTAGAGGGACATGTCAGTGAATAATGGTACAGAGATCAAGGCTAACAGCCCAGACATCATCATCAAGAACAAATCGGACAAGACGTTCATCATGATTGACATGACGGTTCCTTCTGAAAGAAATGTCTCCGTCCAGGCACTTGAGAAACTATCAAAATACAAAGACATTGAGATAGAAGTAGCCAGAATGTGGGGTATGGAGACGACAACTGTATAAGTCGTTGTAGGTGCACTTGGTCTCATTAAGAAGGGACTTGACAAAATATTCAAACAAATTCCTAGTGCACCAGTTATCGAGGAACTGCAGAAGATCATACTCCTCGGAAGCGCACATATCATCCAAAGAACGCTGTATAATAATAATGAAAACACTATAATTGCAAAATTTATACCTTCTGTCATAGATCTAGCTATCCCCTAAAGAATCTGCTATACATGTATACGACCTACAACCTTAATTTTAAACGATGTCAATAAACTTTCAATATACATGTATTGCAGTTGCCCTTTTGTTAATCCATGTGTTTTGATTCTACTTTGAATTCTAAAAGTATCAAACGAGATCATTTGAACCATCTAATCAGTTCTGTTCATCATCATAATCAGTCAATCATTAGTTCAAATTGTGCAAAGAAATTGTTAAAATATTTAACAATTATTTATAATAATGTATTCAGTTTACTGTATCAGTGTTTTCCTAAACTTTAGGGACATTATTTTCTATTTGATGTTGGATTTAGGGTGTATTATTTTACGTTCAAATGGGTTGTTAAGCCTTTATATTTAAGCAGATTTACAGTAAGATGCAAAATTACGGATGCTAAAAAATGATTGAATCTTGCATGAAAATGAGTGAATATGCCAAACGAATGAACAATAACTGTTACTAGATAATATAACAGATGCTGATCTTAGAAGCAAGAGCAAATGCCAAGTTTGAAAGCAATAGTTATGACAGAAACAAACTTATTTGTGACAGATGTTTGAAAGATGCTCATTAAAGTTTGATGAAGAATTTCTAGGCAACAAAAAGGTAAAAAATGCTCGACATTAAATGCTAGAGCAATAGATATTTGTCTTGAGGTTGGTACCATGGTCATAGAGGTATGTGCAAAGTTTTAGAGTAATGGCGTTAGTAAAACAGAGATATGACACTTTTACCAAACAAAAACCTAATTCGCAAAAAGGGTCACAGTTTTAAGTAGTGTCATTAATATTCGCGAATATGCAAATAAGGTAATTTGCATAAAATTTATGGTAAATTATTGAGCAAGTCATAAACTTTCATTTGATACCATTCTTACATCTGTAGGTCAATATTCAACCAAGACATGACCAAAAACGTTTTGAAATGACTGAACAATTTTAAAGGGTTAAGGGTTTAGATAAGGTTTATGACCCAAAGCCCCTACGGCCAAATTAAGTGCAAACATCGCTCAAAATGTTTGATATATTAATTTTCTTTAAGATTTAATATGTTTACGTAATTCCCCTGCACAAAAATGCCTCGTATTTACCAAATTTCCGTAGAAAATCGCAATTTTAGGAAATTCATGAATATGCAAATGAGCTAATTTGCATAACATAACTAAAATGAAAGAATTAGTCATAAGCTTTCATTTGATATCATTCTGACAACTGTGTGCAAATATTCAATGAAGATATGGTCGAATTCATTTTCAAAATTTACATAAGTAATTTGATGGGGCTAAGGGTTTAGATAAGGGTTACGGCAAAAAGCCCCAACCGCCAGAGTGTAAACCAGGCTCAAAATGTTTCTAATAAAATGTTCTTTAACCCTTTCCCTAACGGCAAATTTTTAGGGTGATCCACTTCAAAAACTGCCACAAATGACAAAATGGATGTTATTAAAGATAGGATTTGTTTAAAATATGGCACACAGAAAATATTGAGACAAAAGGAGAAACTGCTGGTTATCAGCAGTTTCTTCTTTTGTCTCAATGTTTTCCCAAGCCAATTCTATTTGGGACGTCAAAACCAGGTCTTGTTTGGGAAAGGGTTAAGAAAAATCATGTTTTCAAAATTCCCCCTGAAAAGAAACGCCTTGTTTTGGAAAGTATTTATCAGATTTTTTGCCAAAAAAGGAATTTTTAAGGGAAATCATTAATATTCATGAATATGCAAATGAGATAATTTAAATAAGTTAACTACAAACAAAAGAGCGAGCCATAAGCTTTCATTTGATACCATTTTGACACCCGTAGATCAATATTCAATGGAAATATGACCAAAAAAGTGTTATAAATTTGAATGCAAAAATGATGGGGTTAATGGTTTAAGATAAGGGTTACAGCCCAAAACCCCGACGGCCAGAGTGCAAACAACGCTCAAAATGTTTGTAAGATAATGTACTTTATGAAAAATCATGTCTTCTTGCATTAGAAATAAATGATAATTATAGAAAAATACTTTTTCGAATATTTCGGCCAGTTCTTATACTTGATTGCACATAAAGCATATTTTGAAGAGGAGTAATGACGTCATAATAATTACATAATTTAAAAAATCATGATTCATAAGTAGTGAAATACATGCTCATACATATGGATTCAAATAAATAGATTTAAACATTCATTTGATATTTTTTATTAATTTTTCCCTTTCCCTTGTCCCAAACCAGATTGTCATTCACGTCGTGAAGGGTACCTATATAAAGGTAAGGGTAAAACATATTTAGCTACTCTTCATGTCGGATATCATCACTGAAAAATATCCGTCAGATGTATATCTACAAATATATATAGGTGTCCTTTTGTCCTTTTTTCTGGTAATACTTACCCCATTTTCCTGGTCCTGGCCCAAGGACTATAGAGGTGCCTGTGGAGCATCGCTTTGTGTGACTGTAGAGCCCTATTCTGGATTTACATGTTCTGTTACAGTCCTGGCATACAAAGGCTGGTGCATCCTGGCTTTCTGTCATTGGTAAAGTTTTGCTGACCTTGCGTCTTCTTCTGCGTTCAGTATTTCTGTCCCGGTAGTCGGCCTCGGCCATGATTAGCCCCTCAGAAATCTGTGTTCTCCATTTAGGTCTATTAGCAGCAGTGGTTTCCCAAGACTCTGTAGCGATGTGACAAGCCATCATGTCCCGCTTGCAAACGTCCTTGTATCGGAGTCTTGGTCGACCGCGGCTCCTCTTCCCTGTGGCAATCTCCCCATACAGCAGGTCCTTAGGAATCCGACCATCTTCCATCCGTCTGACATGCCCTAGCCATCGTAGTCTGCGCTGACGCAGGAGGGTAAACATGGATGGGATACATGCTCTGGTTAGAACCTCATTATTGGGGACCTTGTCTTTCCATGTGATTCCTAGGATTCGGCGGAGACAGCGCATATGGAAGGCCTGTAGTTTCCGTTCTTGCTTGGAGTAGGTTGTCCATGACTCGCTACCGTACAACAGAGTGCTGATTACGCATGCCTTGTAGACAATCATCTTTGTGGGAATTGTCAGATGTTTATTTTCCCAGACCCTCTTGTTGAGCTTGGAGAGAGTTGTGGATGCTTTGCCTATGCTTTTATTTATCTCTGTGTCCAGTGAGAGTGTGTCTGTCGCAGTAGATCCTAAGTACTGGAATTGGTGGACCACTTCTAACTCGTCACCGTTGATTGTGATGGAAGGTGGGGCTGGTGTAGTTTGTCCCATTACTTGGGTCTTTTTTATGCTGATCCTGAGACCAAAGAGATCACAGGCGTCAGAGAATCTGTTCATTAGACGTTGAAGACCATCGTTGTCATGAGCAGCTACTGCAGCATCATCAGCAAAAAGCATGTCTCTGATAGTGACGTGTCGAACCTTGGTCTTGGCACGAAGCCTTGAGATGTTGAAGAGCTGTCCGTCAGATCTGGAGTGAAGGTAGACTCCATCTGTGGAGGAATTGAAAGCTTGTTTAAGTAGGAGGGAAAAGAAGATCCCAAATAGAGTGGGGGCTAATATGCAGCCCTGTTTAACACCAGTCTTGACTCCAAACTCTGCTGATGTGTCACCGTCAAATTGGATGGTACTCAGCATTCCATCATGGAAGGACCTCACAATGCTGAGGACTGTGGTTGGGCATCCTATTAGTGGAAGCATCTTAAATAGACCATCTCTGCTCACAAGATCGAATGCTTTGGTCAAGTCAATGAAGGCAATGTGGAGGGGTTGGTTTTGTTCTCTGTACTTCTCTTGCAGCTGGCGAAGTGAGAATTTCATGTCGACAGTGGATCTCTTGGCACGGAAACCACATTGCGATTCTGGGTATATTCTGTCTGCCAAGGTCTGTAATCTGCGGAGAACAATACGGGCAAACAGATTACCAACTATACTGAGCAGAGAGATACAAATAGCAGAACTGCTTTGTTATAAGGGTGTTTCATAAGGCGTGTTAAGCTTTCAAATGAAATGTGAACATGTAGGCCTATGCTATTTCATTCATAAATAATTTATAAATCAATTTGTAGATATGATAATGCAATTTTATGCAACATAATCAATATTATTAATAATAATATGCTGGAACATGTAATTACTACGTCATTGTTGACGTCTTCTAATCGTATATATTTTTTTTTTCAAAATTGGCTTTATCAAGAGAAAATGTCAGAAAATCATAGGCGGCAATCACGTGACTTTGTTATAATATGCTTTCCTAACTTTTGTAAACTAAAACACTCGGTAAGTACACATTTTTCTCATATTTTAAATCAAATACTTAACACTCAATATTGAGATATGTGTCCTTCGATACGTTGCATACTCCGGTCTATTTTGATACCAAGATCTTCCCTCAAATCCCTGTCAAAGCTGAGAACGTTCGTGCAAAGTATTTTTGAATGCCGTGGTATATTTTCTTAAAAGATGTTTGCACTTTGCACGAATGTTCTCAGTTCTTAGTGCTCGTACACATACTAGCAGAAAGAAATAAATTCGGACTAGGTCACGAAAACGGCATTATTGACATCCTTCCTTTCAGACCGTCACAAGTTGAAGAGATGCAAAAAAATATCAAAGTAACTGAAAGAAGAAAACGTACAATATATAAAATAAGGAATCATCTAGAGAAAATGTGAAGATATCCATTATATTAATTTTCGTCCTTTACCTCGATATTTGACAAGAGCTTTGAGAGAGGGGCGTATACGCCCGAGATGGGCTTGTCAGTAAAATTGGCCATTCTTTGCAATTCAAGGGCAGATAATTCAAACATGAGAAATTATCCAAATTATGCTTCCACACCTAAACACTATAGTGATTCAATGTGGCTAGTTTGATTGAATTCTGGTAGAAACGGTAGGAGTTGCCCACAGGAGAAAACGGGCAATTTTGAGAAAATGGACATTTTCCTTAAATCCAAGGGAAGATAATTCCGTAAGCGGTGTGTACAACTAGACACCATGGAAATTCATTGTAGCTAGTTTGGTTGAATTCTGTTCGAAACTGTAGGAGTTCCGCACACGTGAAAAGGGGCATTTTTGAGAAAATGTGCGGTTTTCGTTAAATTCAAGGGCAGATAATTCAGAAAAGAAAACAGTTATTTAAATTCCGTAAGCAGTGTGTACAACTAGACACCAAGGAGGTTCATTGTGGCTAGTTTGATGAAATTCTGATCAAAATTGTAGGAGGACTTGCGCACACAATGAGATTGGCCTTTTTCATTCAAGGGCAGATAATTCAAGAACGAAAAGAGTTATCTGAATTCCGTAAGCGGTGTGCACAACTAGACACCATGGAAATTCATTGTGGCAAGTTTTATCAAATTCCGATCAAAACTGTAGGAGTAGTTGCGCACACAAGAAATTGCTAACGGACGGACGGACGGACATACGGACAGACGGACGACCGGGCCATAACATAATACGACCTTTCGGGCGTATAATAACAAAAAGCATGTGTGGACTTAAACCCAAGTGATTTGGGGCGATTAAAGGATGATTTACTCGCAAATTGTGTAATTCCAATTTGAATAATCTATATCTGACAGATGTTATAATGTTATAGTCCTGAACATAGAGCTTCCGTACTTTTAAAAATCGACCGCAGATAATTCTATTTAAGGTAGAACCGGATACTTTTAAAACTTTAAGCTACGGTCATAAATTTGATATCTTTGAAAACTAGAAGTTATTTCTGGTTCAATTCCGATATTCATTTCCTCGTTCATGTCGTGACGACGTTACCACGACGACGTCAACATGGGCACCTCGCACGTTTTTTACGTCGAATTTCTGTAGCCCAGAAATGCACAAAATGGCGTTTTGGTCGGGCAATTTCAACGTCACGACAATGAAATTTTCATCGATGGAAAGATCTTTTCAAACGTAATAAGATGATACAAAAATCATTTATTTCGGACTGACGAGGCAGAAAAATCCGACGAACTTTCATCTTTTTTCAGCGCCAGATTTCGAGGAAAAACTGACTTTAGAGCAGAATTACGTAAAATTGGCCAGAACGATTTTTGCCATTTTTCATTATTATATTGCACGCTCATATTGTAAGCATTTGGCAGTAAGCATTTGGCAAGAAATCAGAAAAATTCACCGTACCGATTTTTAATAAAACATATTCAAATATTGTTGGTATGCGTCAAAATTATGCAGTCGGGCGTCGGCAAATTTCGACGAAAAGGCACTTTACGACGGATTATCGTAAAATTGGCCAGACGGAATTTACATTATATTTCATTTTACATCCATACTGTAGGTGTTATGCAAAAATCATAAAAGTTTAATGTGTCGTTTTGTAATAAAACGTGTTTGAATATATTAGGTATCAATTAAAGTTTGCACAGTCGGACGTCGACGTCATTTTGAAACTACGTACGTTGACGAGCAACAAGGATGTAGACGCGCCGGGGTTTTCAAACTGCCCAAAGAGACCACATTTGTGTACTCAATTAGTCGGACAGCGAAAGTAAATCTCTATTGTCTAAGTAAATACCTAGCAAGAAGTACAAAATCGAGATAACAGTCGACACACTCATGAAAGCCTATTCGAGGGGACAACGAAATCGGGATTGAAATGATACTTTCGAAAAAGAATATGCGGAAATATTGGTAACCAACATTAAAAAATGTCATAGAATAATTAAACCACTTCTGATCGCATGATGTGGCAAAAAAGAAAATGTAAAAATAATAAAATGAATGAAATAAATAAAAATTAATGCGAATATACATAACATCGCAATATCAAAAAATAATGTCTTTCGCATTGCATCAATTTCTAACGGATACTTTTTGTTTCATTTCTAATTTCAAAATCGCAGTAGTAAATGCAGCTTATTTAATATCTCATTCATTCATTCATTCATGTCATCGATGAAAAATAAGCAAAGACTCTATCATATATGCACAGAATTTATAAATGTTTTTATTTCAACCCAAATGTTACAATTGACCATTTTCTAATTACGATGTGATTTTGACGTTCCGACCAAAATTGTTTGAGAAAACGTTTAGAGAAAAGAAGAAAATAGCGACAGTCACAATATCTCTTTTTTATTTCAATATTTTTATGGAATAAAATACACAAATTCCGTTTAACCCTTTCGGCGCCGAAGTCGCAAAAATGCGACCACCTGGCTCAGCGCCGAAGTCGCAAAAATGCGACTTTTAAAGGGGGGGGTCCAAAACATTGTTATTATGCCTATGCAAATATTACAGTGACACCGTTTCTTTGTTTAGAAATCAAAACAGAGCTGTCAAGAGCGAATTAGAGAAAAAATAGACAAAATTAATGAAATTTTATGAATATTAAAGCTGTTTGAAAACCAGATACTTTGTGAACGATCTCGGCTGAAAAGTATGACTTCCTCTCAAGGATAGCGGCCGTATATCTGCCAAGGAGTCCTCAATATTGTGTTTAATGGCAGGATAAGTGAAGGACTAAACAGTGGCTTTGATTCCGATGAAATTTTAGGAAGGTAGGAGGAAGAAATCGCATCCAGCAAAGCATCAAAGTCACCTGTCAAACATGTCCGAAATTGGTTATCCGAATACTATGCAAGTTAATATTTTATTTTTGTTATTCTATTCCCTTTCTCCAATTCATCAGACTCAAATATAGAAAATTTATGTTATTTGAGATAATAGAATGACATGTACATTTTAAAATAATAAAATAATAAGTTTGTGAAATGCCAAAATTAATTTGGCGCTGAGAACAACTTTCTGCTATTAATTCGGCGCCGAAAGGGTTAAATGCATTTGTATAAGTTTTTTTTCTCGTGGAGCAGTTTTAAATCCTGGCCTGTGTTCATCCTTGTTGCTCATCAACGTACGTAGTTTCGACGTCGACGTCCGACTGTGTTAATTTTGATTTATACCTAAAACATTCAAACACGTTGTATTAAAAAACTATACAATAAACTTTTCTGATTTTTTTGCATTTCACCTGCAATATGGATGCAAAATAAAATAACATAAAACCACGGTGGCCAATTTCACGAAATTCCTTCATAAAGTGATTTTTAGTCGAAATTTGCCGACGCCCGACTGCATAACTTTGACGCATACCAACAATATTTAAATATATTTTATTACAAATCGGTACGGTGAATTTTTCTGATTTCTTGCCGAAAGCTTACAATATGGTCATGCAATAAAATAATGAAAAATGGCAAAAATCGTTTTGGCCAATTTTACGAAATTCTGCTCTAAAGTTAGTTTTTCCTCGAAATCTGACGTGGAAAAAAGATGAAAGTTCGTCGGATTTTTCCGCGTCGTCGGTCCGAAATAATTGATTCTTGTGTCATTTTATTAGGTTTGAAAAGATCTTCCCATCAATGTAATTTTTATTGTTGTGACGTTGAAATTGCCCGACTAAAACGCAATTTTATGCATTTCCGGGCTACAGAAATTCGACGTAAAAAACGTGCGAGGTACCCATGTTGACGTCGTCGTGGTAACGTCGTCACGACATGAACGAGGAAATGAATATCGGATTTGAACCAGAAATAGCTTCTAGTTGCAAAAGATATCAAATTTATGACCGTAGCTTAAAGTTTTAAAAGTATCCGGTTCTACCTTAAAGCTAAATTATTTTTACTTATTCGTTATATTTATCCTTTTAAAATTTTATTTATAATGAATGCATTTTTCAATTTTCATATAAAATTCAACCAAATTAAAAATAATATGTGAAATGTAAAGCGTAAGAGAAGCACTTGGTACTCGAGAAAATGTATGGTGGTTAGGATGGACCAGTGTATTACGATCATAACAGGGCATCTTTTAGCGTGATTTAACACCATTTTCCCACAGATTTGCTCTGAGGACTTTTGATATGTTGATCATGATATAAAAGACTTTCGTTCAGTTACAAAACCATTTCTGTTAGAATTAGTGGTACCCTAAATGCTAAAGTGACTGACCTATGATTCACCGATTGTCTGTTAAATACTATCTCTTCCTCAACTGTTTAGGTATTATAGAATCTATACATGTAGTGTTTTCTTTGTGCCTCTGATGAGTAGAACAGTTTAAGGTCCTAGCAATGGGTTCAAAAATGAGCAATATCGCTCATTATATATTATCATTCTATCTTCATTCATACACATCACAACTTGATAAAAGCTAATAAAGGCCAATCGTGAGAGAATCTCTTTCTATATCATATATCTTCAAAAGACATACACTTCGAAACCTCATCACAACTGATTTCTTTAAGAAAAAGGATCGAGCAATTTTTAACTAATTATTTGTGAAACGGCCCTCTTTGTGGCCTTTGCGAACAACATGGGCACAGATATACATGTGTGTACACACACTCTGATCAAAACATACATTTCTCACATTTGGAAAATGGAAGAAATCTCTAGTAGGCAAGTCGACGGTATGTGTATTAATTCATACCAGTTTCGTTTGATGAAACCATTGATTTGGCAAGTGTTGCCTCTTAGATTATCCTGTTGCAGGCTAACACCTTTAGAGAATTTGCCAGGACGTTTCTTGCAGACGGCCTATCTCGGTGGGTCTTGCAAGTAGGCATAGATCGTTTTTTTTAAATGTCAAAAAAACTAACGCCCTTAGTGTCCCAAACACGGTCATGGACGTGTCTTTAATTTCTTTACGCCTTAGGGATCTTGATCCTTAATCACAACTGTCGTGGAGTATCACCGTTTGAGTGGTTCAAGGTTATTTAGTACAATTTGACTCCATCAGACATGACGTCATGTAATGTCAGACTGACGGAGTCATATTAGATCAAAATATTTCCCGGCAATCTTGCCTCCGTTAGAGTGTCTTATGTAACACTTCAACGGCACGAAGAATGCATGCAGTCCGTGTTAAATTCCCGACACTGGTCGTCACTATATATACCTATGTCATGTGATACTGGTTAGAGAGCATTTGGGTTTTGGTTAGGAAACATATAGACATTAGATGAATTAAGTTACGAAAATTATACGTATTGATAAAAAGAATAAAATTACAGAAACGGTTTATTGTTCTCTCAGTTTCAAATTATTCCAATTTGGCGTTTAAAATCCGATTCAGTCTAATATTAAATATCTTCGTCAAATTGTTTGGCGACGGAACCCGGGAAAAGTGACGAACTTTGGAATATCATTCAAAGATAAGTGAACCATCGTAGTGCTACTTAGTGGTTATCAATGTTAGTGATTATCAGTGTTAGTAATAGATCTTGTGATTCGAAGGAGGATTATAAGGATTCAGATCTATATGACTATGACGGTAAATTCTAGGAGCACATGGTTAAAATTACCGAAGAAATTAGTGATACTGATAAGGAATTTGTTTAGGCAGTAGTAGATGCTGATAGTGAACTTATCTTTCTAGCTGAACAACCTTCTAGAGAAATTGAACCATTCATAGAAAATATCGAACATAAAAAAGATGTAAAAAGAGATGTTAAAGCAAAGTCCGAAATGTCTGATATGAAAAGGGTGCTAGAAATGCAGCAACAAATGCCAAGGATGTTGCTTGCACAGATGGATAAGCAAAAGGATTATTCTGAAAAGCGAGAGAAAGGGGATATGGAAAGTACTACAGCAAAGCTACCTAAGTTAGACATGGTGGGTTTTAACGGTGATGAATTAAATTGGATCACATTTTGGGAAACTTTTGTGTGTACCATACATGAAAATAAGAAGCTGTCTAATATTGAAAGGTTCACAGTTACATTCTCAGCAAGCTTCATGGGGAATCAAAGAGAGCAGTTGATGGTCTTGCATTGACAAATGAGAATTATGTAATTGCCATTGACATCCTACAAGAACAATTTGGCCAAAGCAGGGGGTTGTTGACCTACACTACCAGAAATTTATAAAAATACCTACAGAAAAAGTTGATAGTCTAAGGTCATTCCTAGATAGTGCTGAACGCCATATCTGTAGTTTAAAAGTGCTAAAAGAAAATGTGAATCAACATATTTTTATTTCAATGATTCGATCAAAACTTCCCGAATTTGTACTCCGTCATCTTGAGTACCATAACAGTTAAAAAAAAGAGTAGACTGTGTACAGTTCGCGTGAATAATTAAGACAATACATAACTGCGTGTGAAAAGGCAGGGAAAAAAGAAGTAAGAGATAATACAGATGTGCCTCCACAAAACAATTGGAATGGCAGTAAAACTAAAATCAAGCAGTCAGGCAAGGCTGGCAACTCTACGTCAAACGTACAGCATAGTGAGGAAAACGGAACAAAAATGTCCAGTGCTGTGAAGCATTAGCGGCGAATGACAAAACAAAAGTGAGCATGAAAAATAAGTGCAGATACTGCGGTGCGCAACACTGGATCGATGAATGTACAAAGTTTAAAACAGTCGTATAGAGGAAAAAGCAGCTCCGTGGCTCGTATTACAAGTGTCTTACAGAGGGACACGGACAGCATATGTACTCTGACATCACCTGAACTCAACGAAGCTGAATTGCTGTGGTTAAAGCATGTTCAACATAAACATTATGAAGATATGATTAAATCAGTCCAGGCGAACAAGAGAAATAACACTAATCGCCAGCTGAACTTATTCAAGGATGAAAGTTGACTTTTGGGATATCCGGGTAGACTTTAAAACGCAGTACTTACAGAAGGAAGTAGATTCCATATTCTTTTGCCAAAGAAAGTCAGGTTTACAGAATTAGTAGTTGGAAAATACCATAAAGAGCTGCTACATTGTGGAAGATCGCAAACACTAAGTTATATACGCTATAAGTACTTGATACCACAAAGAAGAGCGACAGTGAAATCAGTGCTTAGACAGTGTAGAGTGTGTAGAAGGTTTGAAGGTGGACCGTATCCTTTCCACAAATGCCACCTCTTCCGAATGCGAGTGTTACGGAGTCGCCACCGTTCTCTCATACTGGGCTTGACTACCTAGGACCACTATATGTGAAAATGCCGTATGAAAATGTGAAAGTCAGGATTTTTTTCTTTTCACGTGTTTAGCGCCTAGATCTATTCATGTAGAACTTGTGCTAGACATGGCAGCAAAAGAATTTCTATTAGCGTTCCGTAGATTTATTTCCTAGGGAGGAGTTCCATCAGAGAACATTTCAAACAATGCTTTACAATTCAAAACGGCAAACAGATCACTAGATCTTTTTTGGAAAAAGGTGTGTATAGATAAAGATGTACTGAACTTTGTTTCTGAAAAGCGTATACATTGGAACTTTATAGTTGAGTTAGCTCACTGGAAGGGGAGATTAGTTGGCGTCGGGAAGAGATCAATGCAGAACGCAATTGGGCTTTGTTTATGACACATGTAATAAGGTCTTTAAATACAAACGAAATCTGACCCGGCACGTAAAAGAAAAACATGGAGACATTTATAAGTGGAAATGTATGCTTGCGGGGTGTACTTCGGCATTCATTAGACGTAGTTACTTATGGAAATATCTATCGGTTGTCCATAATATTAGCAAAGAAGACGCCCGATCTTTGGTATTAGATGCGTCTCGTACACGTATGCCACCCAAGGAGCCAACGTATTATTATGAGGGCATTTTGTCGGATGATGACGACACATCCGACATGTTTAATTGTTCGCAGAACACAGAACTCCAAGAACAGTCGGATATGATAGTAAATGAGTTTGATCTGGATTATTAAGGGGAGATAATTGATATCAGTGAAGTAGAGCTAGAAGAGGGTGACAGGCAGAGTGCAGTAGTGCGGAGGATGTGAAAAGTAGTAACCAAAGTGAAAGCAAAAGTGAAAATGGACGAGATGCAGGTGAAAATGTGTTAAGTGAAAATGAAAATGCTAATGTTAATTCAGAAAGTGCTAGTTCCAGTAGTGTTTCCGCATGTGAAAGTTATGGTGAATGTACATATCGTCGGTGGGGAGTCAAAACCTCGTAACTCCAGCTTATTCAAGCTGTAGTTACGAGGTTTTGACTCCCCACCAACGATTTGATGGATTATCAGCTGACAGTGACGGCGACGGTAGCGTTAATGAGAGCAGTGACGTTATCGAAATACTGGACGACAATGAGGACAATACACGCGTGGAACGACACACGCTGGTCACAGAGACCGAGGTGTGGATGCGCACGGGGACAGCATACAAAGAAGATGAACCAATATTTAGTACTATGACGACATGTAAGGGAAACCCTTTAAAAATGAATAAGTAATTAGTGGATGCAGTGGATTATTTGAATGTTGTTTTAAACTTGAAGACTTTTTTACATACATGTTGAATTCAGGTAGAATATCCATGAAACGTTTATTTCTAAAAGTAGTTAGGCATTTATTGCTTTAAGTATTGGGCGAGAAAGTAAGGTATATTTTCTCGGTGTAGAATACTTAGTTTTGCAATATCTATACATTTATGTATATGTTGGTAATGTGAATGGCATAAGTATGAAATAAATGTCAGGCATATATTTCTTAAAAATTCATTTACATCAAGATATGTTTTAAAAGATGTTGTTCATTAACGGCGGCGGGAGTGTCGTAAAGTATCACGAGTTTTGTAGCTCCTTTGGATTGACTCAGGGTCATTTAGTACAATTTGACTCCGTCAGACATGACGTCATGTTATGTCAGACGGAGTCATATTATTTCAAAGTATTTCTCGGCAATCTTACCTCCGTTGGAGTGTCTTATGTAACACTTCAACGGCACGATGAATGCATGCAGTTCGTGTTAAATTCCCGCCAATGATCGTCACTACATATACCTTTTGTCATGTGATACTAGTTAGAAAACATTTGTGGTTTGGTTAGGAAACATATTGACATTAGATGAATTAAGTTAAAAAATTCACAGGTATTGATAAAAAGAATAAAATTACAGACACGGTTTATTGTTCTCTCTGTTTGAAATTATTCCAATTTGGCGTTTGAAATCCGATTCAGTCTAATGTTAAATATCTTCGCCACAACAAATGAACCTGGACTTTGGCTTCTAGTAACGTAAGTCTCAATCACAGTAACAAAACAAAAAGGAGGTTTGACATCAAACGCTTCAATAACAGATTGTATACTGATACTCTCTTTGTTATGTGTTAATCACTAAGGAATTTTGGGACCAAACGGGCTGTAAGCTTATACATCCCTTAAATATCATGCAAGATCCTTGAATATGTATCTTGTATGTGAAATGTCTAGCACATGTAAAATTCTCCTACCTTTTGGTGTGCTGGATATGTTATTTAGTAAACATTTCACCGTCGATGGCATCAACGGGGCAACCAGAGAGAGAGTCTCATGTTCTTAAGATGTTTTATCTTGTTAAAGCTCCCAATCACAAAAACTAAAATGAGGTGATACAGAAGGCACGTAACATAAGATAACTTATCTATATGTATTTTGCCATTGTTAACATTTTCTAATGCAATACTACCAAATCAGAGCAAGGAACACTTGTTTTGATGAAAAAGTTGTTTTGTAAGTGCACTCACGTTTGATAGCCATTTTCTGATCAATGAATAAATGACCGTATACATGTGGCATTTTGTACACAGGTTCGATACATGTATTTTATTAAGGCGTGAAAATCATGGCTTCATTTAGTAGGCTGGTTGGAAATTACATATGTCGACATTACATAATGCCGGTTATATATCGACTAGACACTCTAAACTGCGCCTATATTTCTCGGAACTGCAACAGCGATGTCAAATTTCGTGAAACATTCCCAAAAATGAAATCCGACCATTAATCACAACATTGTGTGTTCGTGTTTGATATATAGTCTGTGAAAATTGTTGCCAAATAAAACTCGTACATCTCTATGGAACAAATTACTTTTAATAAAAAACACGTTTCTTATTTCTGTAAATATACTATATATTAGAAAGAGAGAACCATTGATACCGGGTGAACCTTTCTTGAACCAGTTTCATCTCTCCAAGCTTCCCTGCAATAGAACAAAAGCCGAATACATACGCAATATTTTCTTTTTTGTATGGTATAAAGTCTGTCATTTTGGAACTGAATCATATTCGACTTTCCACTTTCACCCCATGGCCATGAATTTGGTCTCAAATTGGCTGTTTACAGTTGGCGCCTCTGGCAGCCACAGCACTTTGGCTTTTAACTCTTATATGTACCTGTTTGTATTCTCTCTTAAAACAAAGTACATTTCCTCTTCACCACAAATGACGGCTATATCGTCAGCGGAAGGCCAAACCTGGTAACTGCTGTTTGGATTTGCTAAAGTTACTAGGTTTTGTTCTCCCACCGATGATATACTCGTTTTTGATAAAGAAACAAATGTAAACAAAAATAATGTTTTGGAGGAGAAAACTGCAAAAATACTGTCATTAAGCAATTAAGTCGAAGCGCGCGAAAACGGCGGAGAACGAAAACCTGTTCCCGGAACTTCTGGGCCAGAATCTACGTAAAAATTGTCCGCATGTTGGACCATAATGGAAATCGTATGTTTGATTTGAATATTTATCCATTTATCTATTTCTAGAGAGCTAATAGACGCGTTCTGGTGGAGCCTTACAATTTTCTTGTATTGTTGAAATCTCCAGCGGAAATAACCTCCCGTCTGTCAACGTTAGATTTACACAAATCGTTAAAAATACAATGGATACGATTCACAATTTATCGGTAAGAGAGCGCCTAACCTTTCCCAGTCGAACTTAAATTATTTCAGTCGCTCAGTCAGACAGTATAGAACAAGATTAACCTGCACACTATCTGTACGCTGCGTGTTGTTGTTGGTTTGGCTTTGTTTGTTTTAATTCCGCGTGACAAGGTTCAGCGGCTCTCTTTCTACAAGAAAAATCTACAAAGGATACTTTCAACCATTTATTCAAAGGGAATAGTAAAGCGTTTCCATATCGAAGTAAACAATTTAGACTTTGACAGCAGAGAACAAGATCGGCCTGAACATTCGTAACAATTTGGAAGCTACTACATACAGTCATTTCGATAACATTTATGTACAGAAGACGTAGAGAAAATATTGAGACAAAAGGAGAAATGTTGGTTATCAGGCTAATTAGGTACGTCAAAAACCATGTTTTGTTTGGGAAAGGGTTAAGGCTTAATTCTGATGGTACAAAGGACAAGTTTCAGAATATATGGAAAGAGAGCACTGTACCCTTTATCAAACGAAGAAAAACTAAATGTTATAAATCGGAACGTATTCAGACGAAAATAAAATATAGTAACAAAGATAAGAAATATGTACAATATAGCGCAGAAATTACAGAGACCATATGAAGAAGAAAATATTGGTTATCAGCATATTTTTGTCTAATTTTTTCCCGAGCATGTTCTATCAAGAATAGGGAATTGTTCGGGAAAGGGTACAGAATTATCGGATAGCGAGCAGTTAAGAGTTCCAATTCCAATAGAGAAGTTTCTCATCAGTGGTATATTGGCAGTGTGGAACACGGAACAATGTTTCACTGGCTACCAAATCACTCTGTACCGTTCATTCTGCTTCATTTAACACTGCTTGGGAGAGCAGAATGAATAAATGTCTCAGTATACGAACCCTCATTTCGTCGCTTTTCAACAGAAACCTCGTAACTGCAGCTTGTTTCAAGCTGCAGTTACGAGGTTTTTGTTGAAAACCAGCGATTTATAGCAGCTAGAATGTATAACAAGTTTTTGTACATTGATGATATAGGAATCCTTTGAGGGACTAGGAATGAGTTTTTAGTAAACAGGAACTTGGATTTTTATTCGAAATGTTTGAAAAGAGATTGAAACTGAATTATTTATTTTGGATTAACGGGAATTCGTGATTGATTGATTCGTTTTATATGGATTACGATTGTTTTGTTACCACTGGGTATTAAGCTTTGCAGAGAAAATTATTTCATGTGTAAATAAACAATTGATGTTTTTACGTGATCGTTTTAAGGTTTTGAAGAGAACAATTCCCAAAGACCGTATGTAACACATTTAGCAAGTGAAGTACTCAAATAGCAATACATTTTATTTGGTACATTTATTGTTGGAAATACTTTGTAGTTACTTAAAGCATTTGTCCGAAAACTGTGTGTAAAGAGGATAATTGGTAGTTGTTTAAAATTAACCCACCATCGGTTATTTTACAAACTGATTCTTTATAAAAGACCTAATCTGATTTGAATTAATAAAATTCAAAGGATAACTGTCTGGAAATAAAGAGAGTGCCTTTCCGAAAATCCTGACATTCATTCAAATTTATGTACTTTACTGTCGATTGAAAAAATATATATTTCATTGGATTAATTGAAAATAATATTTTAAAAACAACATCAGACAGAAGGAGAAATTCGCCCTGCAAGTGAATGTCCAAAAGCAGAAAGTGATATCAGGAATAGTATTTGATTGTGTGATAGTAAGAAGGTGTATAATAACACATATATAACTGGATTACTCGACTAGCTGACACACCTTGTATACGTGATCTTAATTAAACAGGAAGTCATGAGTGTGTGTTCTGCCACCGCCGCCGCGTCGTCACGACCAGGTGCACGGAGAGAGTCACGTGGTTCCGCCGCGCGGGCCAGCACGAGCGAGCCACAGTTCTTTATAGACAGAGGCGGTATTAGGATGACAGATCCAAGGTGGGTACAAATGAGTCACAGGATCCCATTTGAAATGTGTTGTTGTGAACATGACAATTAAATTTGTTCCGCTGGCTGTAAAGTCAGCATGGTTTTGTCATGGCCATGTGTTCCATCCGTGCGTCATTCCGTCCTTGTTTTTCTTTGATTTCTTCTTTGAAACTACTGTGTACATTTCTAACAAATGACACACGAATTATCCTTTTGTGGTCTTCTCCAAAATTATTCAAAATAATGTATCATTGAGAGTTAAAACGGCTTTTTACTCTATTTACACTAGATAGCTTTGTTCACATTTATCTACAAATTTAGCGCTACCAAAACAAAACTTTGTCAAATTGTATATTAATATTGACCCAACAAGACAGAACTTACTCTCTTATGAACAGAGCACATTATCTCTACATTCCATTTAGTATAGGTCGGTATGTACATCCGCGTGTTTTGAATTATTATTTATGCCAACAGTGTGAAATCGAAAGGGTGCACCCTGGAGTGAAAGAAACTGCTTGTTGGCATTCATGTACCGGCGTCAGATTTTGTGACGTCACGGGAAAGAACGCGATTCCCTGGTGAAGTTAAGATTCAAAAGTCAAATTATCATCCAACGATTGAGTTTTTAAATTTAGCATATCATAAATCCGACATGATTCTGCACACCACCGTATAACTGTTGTATGTTTTCTTTATATTGTGACCGCGCCATACAAAAAGGGTGTAAAAACAGTTTTTCGGCTCGTGTAGCTCGAGATCTGCCTTATTTGTTTTTTGTTTAAATTGAATATGAAAGCTAGTTAAATGACAAATAAAAAGCAGAAAAAGCCGAGCCATTATCTAACAATGCAAATGTTCACGCAAACAACAAAACTCGTCTATACCAGACGTTGTAAGAAAAATAGGTCAAACTTCAAGGTCAAGGTCACAAGGTCAAATGTCATCGTCGCAAATGAAAAGGTTTAGCCAGAGGTATCCATGGACGAAATATAGATGCTGTATCTCTAAAAGTGTGTAAGATATAAGTTATGTTAAAGTTTCTGAAAAATGGGTCAAACTCCAAGGTCAAGGTCACAAATTCAAAAGTCATGGTCCAAAATGAAAGGAACTGACAATGGGTATTTATGTATGACATATCAATGCTCTATGTGTTATATGGGTATATATTCTGAAAAGGAGGTCAAACTACAAAGTCAAAGTCACAAGGTCAAATATCATGGGCTCAAAAGAAAGGCCTGATCAGGAGCTATCTACGAGGGTAATATTTAGGCTCTATCTCATATAGTTAATGAGATATATACCAGGTTAACACCTTGCCTACGTGACCGAGGCTGACGCCAATGCGTAAATGGAATATATTGGTTTGCCCAACGAATATTATCAAAGATCCAAGTCGAGCGCTAGCGCTTTTGCTAAGTATCTGGATGTGGAACAATATCGAAAATCCAAATGACGCATTGGTATGACACAGATTCCTGGAAGACTGGTTTTGCAGGAGGGAGTTGGTTCTGACTGAAACTGTTTTCAGCGGAACAACATCCACCTCAAAGCATCAAAATGAGAAATATCTGAACGGGGATGATACAGCTGATATGCGAAACGTTCCCTCGAAGCAAATGTTTTTCCAAAGACAGAGTGCATGGCGACATGCAATTGCATTAAACGCGTTTAAGATACCAGTGTCTGCCATTTCAAACGCTTTCCAGAAAAACCTCTTGCTTTTTCCACAATCGGACTCAACTTCATCAACATTGCAGCCAATTACATTGACGCACAACATTCACATGTCGCTTTTTAGTAGCATTCAATAATGTCTTAACGAAGCTGTTCAAAGGGATACAACAGAAGATCATAAGGAATCGTTTTCAAACAAGACCAATTGTAAAACGATTTCTCATGTCCATAGAAACAGGGTGACCATGACCAAAATTGCCGAATTTTCCTTATCTTACACCGAAAATTCAGGAAAATCCAATGTAGCCCCACCCCCTCTTCCATCCAGACACAGGGGCTTCAGACACCTAAAAATGACATTGCTTCGTACGGGCCTGTTTCTCAACTACCTAAAAAGTTTGTTTACAACATCAACGTTTTCAATTTATTACGACACATACACGTCTTCCCACCTCCAACTCCACATGTCCAATCATGTGCTCTTTAGGTGACAAATCGGAGCAGCGAGCTCGTAACGAAAGTACATCAATGTTCCTCTCACGTAGAATATCCCGGACTCCAGCCAAGTCTGGCACTTGAATGATGTGGTGTGAAAGGCTTTGTGTAAAACACCCGGTTAACGTCCAGCACACACTCAACTGCGCAGACGATTACCGGTGATTTGTGTGGATACTCTGCGTTGAAATTCCTGATAAAGTCACTCGCAAGTGCTGGGGCCGATATGGAACGATTCTATTGTGATGTTGGGAAATTGTGACGCCATCATGTGGTTGCGTTTTTTCTAGGATGTCATTGACCGGGCCTACATATATATTACAGCACCGAAATGTCTAATAAAGTTTCCTCAAATGGTTACTTATGCTTAGAGAAACGTAAAATGAAATGAAAACGATTTGACGCCAGTTCCGCCACGTAACAACACCACATCAATATAACGCACTTTTAACGTAAGTCCATGTTGTATTCTCAACTGTTTCAGACAACTTCTTGAACGGCTTTCAACTTGTTGGCCAAAAGCAAGTAAGAGTAAGTACACAGCAAAATATTCTACAGAATAATGGTTGGTATACATGAATGCCATGGCGGACATCAAAACCGGAAATGCTCACCGGAAATACGAGACGAACGTGATAGCAGTATCAAATGCTTGTGTTTTTACTCTTTGGTGATAACCAGTCTGATAAACGTTTGATTTTCAAACATACCTTTGCTATTAGAGATATATCTACACATTGTTGCTTATCACTATCTCAACCAATTTTGACCGTGTCAGGAAAATGACTTAATTCTGAGAATACGGCGTGGAACCTGAAATGCCAACAACTAATCCTTCTTACAGGGCCGTACTGTGATTACGAAAACAGTTGTTTGCACAAATATTAATAATTCAAAACACGCGAATCCCCAATTTTAAACATACCGACATATACTATCTAGGGAGAGTTGCATTTTCACCTTTGACCCCTAGATTAATGACTCGGAACAGCATGTACAACTCACACAAATGATTTAATATGTATTATGGAAATATTCATATTACTTTATGCTCGGAAAACTGTGATAAAATATACATATTTACCATGAACTCAAAATTTAAGTAAAAATATAAATTTCGACCATGTCTCGGAAATGACTAAATTTTGCAAATGTGACGCGGAACTAGACATGCCAACAACTGATTCCAGTTACAGGACCCTATTGCGCTTACAAAAACAATTGTTGGCACAAATAATAAATCAAAACACGCGGACCCCCATTTTTGTACATACCGACATATACTAATTTCGATAGAATGAGATCTGTTCTCGCGGGGTCATTTCACGTCTAATCTCGGGGCCTTGGCGGGATTTCAGTATCAAATCGTTGGCGATACACAACAAAACAATTTAAAAAGCTGATACAAACTCTCATTGGCTGACGCTTCAAATTACCGGCTTCAGCCAAAAATAGAAGCGACGTAATGTATACGTAATCAAACAAGATCAAACTAAATGATTTTGATTCGATAATTCAAATGTTACCGGCTTCAGCCAAAAATAGAAGCGACGTAATGTATACGCAATGATCATGCAAGATAAAACTGAATGATTTTGATTCGATAATTCAAATGATGTGCTATAATTAGATTATGACGACCAAATAGGCTGTTGGCGTACCGAAAACTGCAGAGGTCATATTTGATGGTTTAATCAATATAGACCTCGGCAATGGAGAGTAGACAGAACTTTGCCAAATGTTGGTGTCCATTGAAACTTCTGTAGACTGATAAGAACACACAATTCGTCAAAACGAACGAAAATTAAATTATATCATTAAAGTGACATTTCACATTTATTTCATTTTTTAAAAGTATGTCTTGATGCAATGATTGTTTATTCTAATGCGTAGAAATGCTATCAGTTTTTTGAAGTTGTTATTGTATAAGCGAAAAATATGCCTTCAAAGTTGAGGCAGAAATGACAAATTCTATATGAATCTGAACTGTTGTCCACAACAATTTGTTTAATTTTAGCACAAAAATATATATTTCTTGTAAACGGTTCAATATTTTTGCTTGAATTTTTCAGAATTTTCATAAGAAAACATGCTCTTTCAGATAGAATAAATGTAAAATTTATGTAAAAATAATTCTGAAATGTCACTTTAAGCTCCATATAAATGATAGAAACGAAGTCAAAATAGGTCAAGCGCTCAAAAATACGTCTCGATGACATCACATCCAAATTGGGTTTTAATTTAATTAAAGGAGCATTTACTTTAAAATGTACGCACCATTCTCTTTCACTGAGGCTCTTTTATTTCGCCTCTGTACATTGCTGCTGAAGAATAAAAAAATAACGATAGGAATGATAGGAGGTTTGAAAATATAGCTCCATTTTAATTAGATCAACGCTTTGATTTGAGAGCAATTATGTATAATAAAAAAATGAAACAATTATACAGTAATAAACTTTAGACGTTATACTTCGGTAGACCACAAATCGTGGTCTCCAGCCGAGCTAGCCCCTTACAGAGATATGTGAGAGCAACGAACGATCACTCTGCGTGGAGAATGTGTACGCACCTTTACTATGAGTTCAGTCCTAGCGCGTAACTGAACGGAAAAAATATTATTTTCATTAAAATTTGAAAGCGATTGATCTTAAATTTTGTCAGAATAGCACAGCAGAAATTATTCGCCACTGAATTTTGCAAAAATAGCCGTTTCCTACCCTTTTACCCAGTTTTAAAAGAATTTTAATCGACGAAGACAAACATTACACAAAGTGTTGACAACCGTCAGATCTTGATTCTGCTCCATGTTCAATCTGATCAAAATTTTGCATTCTTAGTTAGATCTATATTCCTTTGACTGTCACAGGATTGTTGTTTATAGTCTAAAAACGGCAAATATTGACCATTGTACATAGACAAATCTTACAGGAAATTTAGACCTTCGGAGCGATACAGGCGTTCAAGTGCCTCTAGGTATATGTGTCTTATACGTTGCACACGGAGGTGCTACTGTGACTAATTGAATGTTTGTATTTGATTTTTTTTTAAAGAATACGTCTGCTTTAAACCATTAAACCCACCTCTTAAGGATTATAACCCATAATAAGCTACATAACAGTTCGTGCATCTTAGAGCGTCGTTCATAGCTAAGGGAATTGACGAGGGTATTTCGGTTTTTACGTATGACGCCCGAAAATGCACGAAGTGGTTGGTACTAATGATTGGTTGTAGTCCTCAAGAGAGCTTCTGAAAAAAAATGCAAATCAACACCCATCAAGTTTGAAGCACGCACACTCCGCCCATTTATTTGTATTATTAAAATAGTTATTTATTTCAATATATTGAACCTCGGTGAAGGTAGGAAACTACATGTACGTTGTTCGAATCAAGTCGTCATTTCAAAACAAAATGGGGATGATTTATGCCGAACGATACACGGATACAAAGAAAAATGAAAATTCTTATCGGTTATAATACATTTCATCCACAGTGAGGACAAAATAGTCACTACAGCGAATAGTTTCGCATTACTTTTTAAGTCGGACAAGTCTCATCACACCTAGTTCGCAGACAGGGAGTACAAATGGGAACCAGTAGAAATAAATCGTCGTCATTGAAAATGAAAGCAGAAATTTGACAGCTCAACAAGAACTCATTTTTCGACCAAATAGATTTTTAATACTGTATCATACTGTATATTCTGTATGCATGGTATTATTTATTTACGGAGCTATGCATTGTACGGCGCCGTACAATATGGTGTGCTATTTTAGCTCCATAAATGGATGTGTAAATTGTACAAGGACATGGAGTAACGAACATTTCCGCGACTGTTCATAACTACATTTTGACCGACTTCGATTGACGATAGTTCAGGCTATAGCGTGTCTGTTCCGTCTATCTTATTCAACATAGTTCTTTGTTTATCTCAACACAGTTTGTTTTCTGTGTTTTCATTCGGGCTAAATGCGTCGATTTCTTGACCACAAGAGTTCGTCGTGTTGCCGGTTGAAAACATGAGATATATCAAACGTGTAAGTGTAGGGGGTTTCTCAAAATGAAACATCAATGGAAAACAACTCAACTATTCTTACTGCGTAAAAATGTTTTAGGCTTATTTGATTTCCGACCTGATCGATAGGATACATTTTGGTCAATCAATTTGGCGCCGTACCAACATTTCGTATTGTTTTTTATACGCCGCCGGAGGCGGACGTATATTGGTGTCATCTTCTCCGTCTGTCCGTCCGTCCATCCGTCCGTCCGTCCGTCCATCCGTCCGTCCGTCCATCCGTCCGTACGTACGTCCACTTTTCTTGTCAACGCAACTCCTCCTAAGTTTCTGGCTGGATCTTCTTGAAACTTGGTCAATGTTATCACCTCAATTGGTAGATGTGCATGAAGGAAGGATTTTATGGTTCATCGATTTTTGCCTGAGTTATGCCCCTTAAAAACTTAGTCTCTGGGGCTTATTGAAATTGCAGCCTTGTCAACGCAACTCCTCCTAAGTTTCTTGCTGGATCTTAATGAAACTTGGTCAATGTTATCACCTCAATTGGTAGATGTGCATGAAGGAAGGATTTTATGGTTCGTCTATTTTTGCCAGAGTTATGCCCCTTAAAAACTTAGTCTCTGGGGCTTATTGAAATTGCAGCCTTGTCAACGCAACTCCTCCTAAGTTTCTTGCTGGATCTTAATGAAACTTGGTCAATGTTATCACTTCAATTGGTAGATGTGCATCAAGGAAGGATTTTATGGTTCGTCAGTTTTTGCCTGAGTTATGCCCCTTAAAAACTTAGTCTCTGGGGCTTATTGAAATTGCAGGCTTGTCAACACAACTCCTCCTAAGTTTCTGGCTGGATCTTAATGAAACTTGGTCAATGTTATAACCTTAATTGGTAGATGTGCATGAAGGAAGGATTATATGGTTCATTGATTTTTGCCAGAGTTATGCCCCCTTCAATCTTAGTCTCTGGGGCTTATTGAAATTGCAGTCTTGTCAACGCAACTCCTCCTAAGTTTCTGGCTGGATCTTAATGTCACTTGTTCAATGTTATCACCTCAATTGGTAGATGTGCATGTAGGAAAGATTTTATGGTTCATTGATTTTTTCTAGAGTTATGCCCCATTAAAACTTAGTCTCTGGGGCTGAAACTTGGTGGATGTTATTACCTTAATTGGTAGATGTGCATGAAGTAAGGATTTTATGGTTCATTGATTTTTGCCTGAATTATGCCCCCTTCAATCTATTTTTTTTTTTTTTTTTTTTTTTTTTTTTTTTTTTTTTTTTTTTGTCTCAAGTTTTATAAGTGGCGGCGTATATTGTGACGATGGCACTCTTGTTATAACATGCTCGTGTGCAATGAAAGTAGTAGAAATATTGTAGAAGACTTGATTTAGCCTTGTAAGTTGAGGGTACTCGGTGTGACGAGATTTGTCCAACTTAAGAAATTGATGCCATGGATATATACTGTTCCATATCTCTGTCTTTATTACACGTAAATGCTCACTGTTGATGAAAATTTGTTAAACAACGCTAAGAATATTCATGTGTCTCTACTTTCATGTTTCGTTAGTCATAAATTATAAACATTTGGACTTGAAATGAAGACTTGATTTGTACCAGGCAGTGTCGTACCGTTAGCTAAGTTCAACACCTTGTCATATATTACGATTTAGATTGTAGAGAAAATTGGGCCAAATGCCTTTGTTTTGAAGAGTAGGCAAAAGACTGGTACACGATTGGTATAGACTAGTACAAGATTGGTATAATTACTATCAAAATTAATTTTAATTTTAAAGTTTGCAAAATTGAGATATTGCCTGACAAAAAATATAATACCCGGTCAAAAAATAATGATCGTGGAAGACGGAAAATAGAAAATTCAAAGAAAGAGAAAAAATGTTGGTTGTTGGATTTTTTTTCTTAACCCTTTCCCAAACGACAACATTTTAGGGTGATCCAATTTGAAAGCTGCTGCAGACGACAAAAATGATGATGATAAAGACATGATTTGTGTAAAATATTGCACAGAAAATATTGAGACAAAAGGAGAAACTGCTGGTTATCAGCAGTTTCTTCTTTGTTTCAATGTTTTCCTAAGCCTATTCTATTAAGGACGTCAAATCCAGGTCTTGTTTGGGAAAGGGTTAAATAGTTTAAAGCTAGATCGGCAAGTTCTGGGATTTCTCGTGGGCACTCGTCAAAACAACAGGGTGTTAGTAATCCATTCTCTTTAGTTTCTATTATACTGAAGATCGCAATAATATGAATGCCTGTACAAATCTAATGTGACGTGAATGGAACAAGAACAAGCCATTTCGCTGCTTTGATAATGTGATGTTAAGGGTAGAGGCATTACAAAAATGAAATATCGTCGTTGTAAATGAAAAACCTCGTATCTCGTTTTCGAAAAAAAAATTAAAGGTGAAGGAAAAAAAGTGTAATTACTTTTCCCGAACTGAAAGGTTTTACTTGAAATTTTGACATATTGTTCACAAATAATGTGTCATTAATACTGATCAGTAAAATATCTCAAAACCTGCAATAATTGTCTTAAACTGGGCACACAATATTTTACTTTGAAAATTGCGACAATCGACATACGAGGTTTTGCATTTACACCGACTATATGTACTTTTATTTGTTTATTTCCCTGCCTATGACTTTGCACGCAAAAAAGAATAAGGTATTTTGTGTGAAAGCCAATATGCGAGTTCTTGGTAAAAGGTATTTAATGCACACTTCAAGTATCATAATTCTATCATGATGCGAGCAAATGCAAGCAAAAAATAAAATTGCACCGAGTTCGTGCAGGCTGCAAAACAAGCTTAGGTTGGTGCATTATCTTGAGTCAAAGAGAACAGATAGAATGCGCCATCTCTTGAAATAATTACTACAATCAGAATAATGTTATACGAGGGGATTTCCGCCAAATTCTGCAATTTCATCAAATTATGATGTATTTTGGTTCATTATTTAAACGGGTATCTTCGTTTTCATTCAAAGATGACCACCACAAAATTCAACATATTTCATTTATTTTTCATTTCCTTTTTCGCAAAATGCAAGTACATGTATGTAAGAGTAAGTCTGATTTCTGGCACCTTTAATGTTTGAAGAAATGCTCCTATTTAACCCTTTCCCAAACAAGACCTGGTTTTGACGTCCCTAATAGAAACTGCTTGGGAAAACATTGAAACAAAAGAAGAAACTGCTGATAACCAGCAGTTTCTCCTTTTGTCTCAATATTTTCTATTCCATATTTTACACAAATTCTATCTTCAATAACTTCCATTTGGTCAATTTTGGCAGCTTTTGAAGTGGATCACCCTAAAATTTTGCCGTTTTAGAAAGGGTTCAAGCAAAGAAACACCAAACGCCATGTGTGAAGTATGAATGTCTTAATTTAGCTCTAGACAGATATCTTAAAGCGATTTAAAATGCAAATCCGCTTAGTCTGTAAAAGTATTTTTATGTTTTCTTTTTTTTAAAGCTACCTATATTCCTGTTTAATAAGGCCGTTGCCTAGCAACGTAACAGAGTGAGTATAAAAACGAGTGAGAAACTTGCATTAACGCTAATTTTCGCATAATTTGTTTGAAACCAGGGACAGAGTAAACAAATTAGGTAGCATGTGTGAAACTGCTTTTTTAACTATTTCCCGAAACGGCGAAAATTCACACAGTTTCAGTATGAAAGCGGACGCAGACGACCAAAATGGGTATTTATAAAGATATGATTTGTGCATATTTTGGTTCAGAAAACATTGATACAAAAGAAGAAAATGCTGATTATCAGCATTTTCGTCTTTTGTCTCAATGTTTTCCATGGGACTTTCAGTTAAGATCATCAAAACCAATGTCTTGTTTGGGAAAGGGTTAAGCTATCGATTTTAAACTAATGCTTATCATTTAACCATTCCTTATCCGGCTGACGACAAGTTGCAACATGGAATATATATGTTATGCCTTTCCCGAACGATGGAATTTTAGACCGAGCAAAGTTCATGAATATTGCAGTCGAAAATATAAAAACAACTAATGCTGAATTTTTGTAACTTCATGTATTTTAGCCTAGCATGAATAATGTTGCGATGGGAAAATGGGAAACCATTGCCATCACCTTTTTTCCCTCTCAATGTATTCCCAAGCTTTACTTTCTAAGATTCTATAAATAAGATGTTTTTGAAAAGGTTAAACTATTCATGATGGAGAAATACTTGACACAACAATTGCAGAAAGACGATGATTTGAACCACAGAAGGCGGAAATACGTAATGGATTTGATTAGTTAGATCTTTTCAACAATACTGATAAACATGTTATTGTCGACAATTCAAAATTTTGGTTGGTCGTCAATGATTTTTAATCAGGTATTTTACGATGGTCGTTGGTATTCAGCAAATCTCTGGCTAGTGTGTTTTTCCCGCTTTCTCTGCTTCAAACTGATTTCAAATTTGCCAAGTAGTAACATTCTTATCATCTTCGCTAGCCAAGGTTGAACCCACCTACGTTTGTATTCACCCTTGGCGGATTTAGTCCGATTTTCTTGAAATCGCGAAGCGCCGCCTAGCGGTTGTTCTGCTGGTTGTTTACGTCCATTATTGATGACGTCATTAACGCGCGTTGTCTTTCGCGTGGTACGTCGTGCAGATTATGTAAAAGTTAGCTGTTTTTTCGGTCGAATTGTCGAAAGTATAATAATTCGTCGATTAAAGTTAGAGAATTCCTGTCTATTGCAGTGAAATTCGTAGGAAAAATCGCCCATCTTCGCGTTTTTGAGTTGCAAATGCAATGCTTTTTCCCGCCCGTTGTCATGATTTGGTTACTCATAACAAATGTATCAGTCGAGAATCTGATTGGTTCCAGCGAGACCTCGCTGGAACCAATGAAAACGCTTTCCAGGAGACCAAGAAAATCGGACTAAATCCGCCAAGGGTGAATACAGAAACGACGTTACGTCGTAGATGTCACCCTTGGCTTGCGAAGATGCATTCTTATTGAAGAGTGTGTATAATAGTTATGTCACGTGATTCCAAGACGTGTTATTCCTATTGATGCAGACGTTACATTCTGTCACGAAAAGGACCAATTAGCCCTTTCCCAAACGACAAAATTTCAAGGCAATCCACTTCAAAAACTGCCACAGATGACAAAATGGATGTTATTAAAGATAAGATTTGTGTAAAATATGGCCTAGAAAATATTGAGACAAAAGGAGAAACTGCTGGTTATCAGCAGTTTCTTCTTTTGTCTCAATGTTTTCCCAAGCATTTTCTATTAGGGTCGTCAAAACCAGGTCTTGTTTGGGAAAGGGTTAAGAACGTGCAGCCTTGATTAATCTTTTATCTAGCGACGTAGGTTTTTTGTGGAAATCCAGCCTTCAAATAAATTCTGAGAAACCCTTCCCCAAACTGTCAAAAATTTGTTGGTCCAACTATTGATTGTTAGAATTTTTTGCTTTGCCTCAATGTTTTCTTTATTTATCCAGATCATGATCCCCAAGACCAGACCCCGGTTTCTCAAAAAAGACTTAAGTACGTTCTCAGACTCAAATCTGAGCACCGTACTCAAATCACACGAAATCCACGTGAACTTCAATCGAATACCCTTCAATGTTGGAGGGTATTCCATTTAAGTTGAGCATGTACTCATGAGTATGTAGGCTACTTAAGTTTTTTCGAGAAACCAGGGCCAGATCTTTGTTTGCGAAGAAGCTAAAATCGGCTTCTGATAAAACTACAAGTCCATATCCAGTAAATAATAATCATAACTGTTGGTTGCGTTCGAACATGTCTCGTGGTCCATCTTCATGGTTCTTCCAATACCAGATGGATTTTTTTAGACTTGTCCAAATTCAAAGATGTTGCAGACGACTGTGCCGAGTGAATGGAATTAGAAATGTGTTGGTCTTTTCAAAAAGAATGCGTTGGTCTTTTAAAAAAGAAAACGTTGTTTGAAATGAAGAAATTGCTTGCTACAATTTTTTCGTCACACGTTGGGTGTCAAAAGATAGCCTATACAATGTATGGGAATGGGTTAAGCAAGGGAAACAATTCCAAACAAACTCTTTGTGTGCCACTATATCCTGACAGGGAAGAAAATATTCAAGAAAAAGTAATATGCTGGTTTTCAGTATTTTCTTCTTTTCTCTCGGTGTTTTAGAATCAAATAATATCTCAGAGCCGCCATACCAGATACAGAATGATATTGTTTGTATAATTTGTAATTATTCATACTCCTGAACACGCTTTTACGTCAGTAAATTAAGCAGATATACGACAATGCAAGAACATAAAAGCCAAACAGTGATAGAATACATTTTGTTTGATCTCCGCTTAAAATCCTTTCCCAAAACGACCAAATTTTCGACCGATCCAACCTGAAAGCTACCGAAGACAATAACGTGGGCGATTATAGAAATTGAACTTGTTTTTTTAACATCATTTCACTGTCAAAATGGTTAAAAGAAAGGAGTTTTATTTTTATTTTCCTATGATAGATGCCAGAACCAGTTTTTGTGTGAAAAAGGGATAAATATAAGTTCTGACATTTGGGTAATTGAATTCATGCATTTTTAATTTTTTGAACTCTAATATTCATTGAAAACTGGGACTGCAAAACAATCAATTGTTATTTTGCATTTACTTTTTTTTTGTTTTGTTTCATTTCTTTTTTCCTTAAAAGGTTTTGTTTAACAAGTTAAAATCAAAAGTTACTTATGCGCTGTTTAAAATGATTGTCTTTGTAGGCTTAACAGGAACTAAACATTAATGTGACCCATTATGCTGAAAGAGACCTTCTTGGAAGTCCAAATATCCAAATCTTGAGAAACGCGACTTATAAGACGTCATTCAAACGTCGTATTTGGAAAATGGGCGTGGTTATATAGAGGATAATCATTTGTTTGAGTGTGAGATCGATTTATATTTCATTGAGTGAACAACAAAAGCTTTATTTCCATTAGTCGCGAAGCCACGAGTGAAAATGTAGCTTCCATTTTTCACGAAAAGAAATATCAGTCGATCTTACCCGAAAAACGATTGTTCTGTTTCTTTAAGCGAAAATTGCATGACAAATTTTCTTAATCATTTTGCACGCGACTGCTTACTCTCTTATGAACAGAGCACATTATCTCTACATTCCATTTCGATAGAATGAGCTCTGTTCTCGGGGGGTCATTTCACGTCTAATCTCGGGGCCTTGGAGGGATTTCAGTATCCAATCGTTGGCGATATACAACAAAACAATTTAAAAAGCTGATACAAGCTTTCATTGGCTGACGCTTCAAATTACCGGCTTCAGCCAAAAATAGAAGCGACGTAATGTATACGTAATCAAACCAGATCAAACTGAATGATTTTGATTCGATAATTACAATGTTACCTGCTTCAGCCAAAAATAGAAGCGACGTAATGTATACGTAATGATCATGCAAGATAAAACTGAATGATTTTGATTCGATAATTCAAATGGTGTGCTATAATTAGATTATGACGACCAAATAGGCTGTTGGCGTACCGAAAATTGCAGAGGTCATATTTGATGGTTTAATCAATAGACCTCGGCAATGGAGAGTAGCGACTGCTATGCTACGCTTATGATGACTTCACTTATTTAGGCCTGCTTAGATAACGTCAGATAGCGTGAAATGGACGAAAGCAGGGCATAAGTTTTTGATAATTTTACTGGATAGGTGGTGAGCATATCAAATGATAATCTACCGTTATTTCTCGATAATCCACCTAAAAACATTAAAGAAAGTTCAGGCATATATTTACAAATTTCACAAATGTAAACAATTGGAAAATCGTACATAATTTTCGGCATAATTTTGCATGCGTTGATTCTAATCTTGCATGTGTGTTCGAATCTTTCAGGTGTGACAGCTGTAAGATTCAATCTATGACATGCAATATTACAGAATTTCTTCGTTCGATAATTACGGTACGTTGTTTAGGCTACAAAGGTAAATTTTGTAAACATGTGTCACAATATTGGAAGCGGGTTATAGTCGGGCTATAGTCTGTATAGATTATCAGTGGAAATGAATATTTGTTTCCAACCGGAAATGTATCATTTTACCCTCTGTCTTTATACAAACATTAGTCAGGATCTAGAATTATGTCGCTATTGTATTTGAAGCAATCATTGATCAAACCATATATGTACACTTTCTAACCCTTTTCGAAAACGAGAGGTTTTGGAATCCCAATTAGAAAATGATTGAAAAAACATTTAGGCAAAAGAAGCAGATGTGAACCATCAGCTTTGTCTCCTTTTGCCTCAATATGTTCAATTTTTACTTGTCCACAAATCCTTTCTGTACCAATACAATTTTTACAGCGTTCACATTAGAACATCCTAAAAATTAATCCTTTCGGAAAGGTTTAAAATAGAACATTTAGAAATGTTGGATAAATAAGACAAACAGTACCGATTTTTAATTATTATAAAACACGTTAACCATGGGGGACGAACTTTAAACAAAGTTCAAAGAGTTTATTTTCCAGTTTAGAAGCCTCAGCAAGTTCGGAAATTTTTGTCGTTTATCTACGTAAACACATCTCAATAGGATCGTTGGCAACAAATGCCAAAAGGTCAGCCCTGTTGTTTTGGACAAGAACGCCTACTTGTATCATTACAAAATCACAGGTTGGCGATAACTGCGTGATAACAACCACAAATTTCAGGATCCTAATAGTGATAATTAGCACCGACGGGGCGAATAAACGAGGCAAATAGCTGAACATAACAATTATGACAGGACTAATAATGATCAACATTCACCAAATATTTACTGCCTAGGAGTCCCACAAGACAAATCTTCTTCTAACAAAGTTACTGTTCCTTTCAGCAGAGCCATTGCGACTTTTTGGGGAAATGATACCTTACGTTATCATACTTTAATGTATGCGTTTCAACTGTTTCAAAGGAGCAGTTTCTTGACTTTAATTTGTGCTCTCTATAGGACCCTGTTCAGATGTTAACGATTAGAAAAAAGGGGAAGGGAGGCGTCTTAAGGCAGAATACCCGTAATGTGGCCATTTGGATTCATAAAACAGATTTTTTTAGCGTCGTCGTTATGTATCCGAACTTATTTGGGTGCGGTCGTAAACATTCGGCGGTGGAAAGTTCCACCGCCGAATGTTTTCGACGTCACCCAAATAATTCCGACGTCGCGCGAATCTCAAAAGGGGTTGGCTACCTTAAACATACACTGTACTTTAAAATTAAAAACTTTATTTCTTTATTTATTGATTGATGTGCTTGCCGTGGCTTTGATGTGAGAGAGCAACTCTTTTCAGCGGTTAGTTCTTTGAATATTGTCATTAATTGGGGGATTAGTCGGATTCCGCTTAGAAATGCTTTGACAGAACGGCTTTGTTTTTTCGAGAAACCGGGGCCTGGTTTTACATCATTTAAGGGACACGTATCAGATATTTCAGGGATCAGAACAATATGGGGACTGTCAGGGTTTGCATTTGGGTGTGGTGCATTGAGTATTTTCCAACTTAAAAGCCTTGTTTACAAATTTTAGAGGGACCGGGCCCTACCCATTGATACGCGCTTGATATGGATCTTGATCAGACTGTGCGTATTCTCAGACTTATCTGGATCCATGCTGAGTTTCATGTCATAATATATTTTCTTTAGATCCCTTCTCAATAACTTTTGTTTAACATTTTCTTCTGAAAGACAATAGAAGAATTATGAAGAATGGTTAATTGGAATTAATACAGCACGTGTGCAACATAACAATGCTGTCAATAACCAATTACTTTCTTTTCGAGGATTACTCCAGACAATTGTTTTTTATCCTTCCGACATATTCGTCTAGGGTTTCTCGAGATCAAACGTCTCACTAATGTTTTTGTTTATCTTTGCTTGTCATCTGTAAACGCTTCTGACTGAGACAGATTATCCATTATGAACATGTTTAACCCTTTCCAAAACGGCAAAATTTTAGGGTGATCTACTTCAAAAACTGCCACAAATGACAAAATGGAAGTTATTAAAGATAAAAGTTGTGTAAAATGTGACATAGAATATATTGAGACAAAAGAAGAAACTGCTGGTTATCAGCAGTTTCCTCTTTTGTCTCAATGTTTTCAAAAGCCTATTCTATTGCAGACGTCAAAACAAGGTCTTGTTTGGGAAAGGGTTAAATCCTTTCCCTACCGAACCCTGATTTTATATGTCCAATAGATATAACTTGAGGAAAATATCATGAGGAAATAAGAAATTGATGGTTATTAACAACTTCTTATTTTCCCTCAATATTGTCTTTGCAAAAGCATACACTTTTTGAACTTTTGACGTCAAATAGTTTTCTCGTCTGCAACTCCTTTCAAACTGAACTGTCGTAACTTTTTGTCGTTTTTGGATAGGGCTAAACTCTTTTAAAAAAACAACAACAGCAGCGACAACAACAACAACAAATAATCCTGATTATAAGATTTATTTTTCTTCTATTTTCAGGAAATACAGTACTGCTTCAACTGCCCGATCATCATCCAACTCAAATTGGTGTTGCGTCATCTCTGTCGTCATGGCATTAGTGATCACGTGGTTCCATCCAGGAGTCGATTTCATTGGCTGAAACACACCCCGGGACTAGTTCTATTTTAGGCTCAACTATTTCTTCAGCAGAATTCTACATCTGCAACTCTACTTTGCTGACCGCATTTGGTGATCAAGCATCGCGTATTTGGACTAACTAAGCTATGACAGATGCGAAACTAGCGATTTGGAGCACGGTGATAATGCGCATGCGCATATAACCTATCTTTCCTTATTGAAGTTGACTTTTCCGTTGTACGTTTTACTGCTCTGTAGATGTCTATACCTGCATATAAATATATTTTCTAAGGTAGCAAAACTCTTTGAACTTTTTTAAAACATGTTACAAAAATAACTATATGGAGGCCACAAATCGTCGCTTTTCAGCGAAAATCCCGCAATTACAGCTTGTTTCAAGCTGCTGTTCGAAGTCTTTTGAAGAAAAGTAGCCCATTATGGCAATATGAAGTGAAACTGCTCAAATTTCATTAAACACATAATTGTTATCATCTTTTTAATTTCAAAGACATCTTCATATTTTTTCACAGTTTCGCTTAATGCAAAAACTACAAAGTATTCCAAATCTCTTTGTTATTAACATATTGATATATTCTATTTACAAATTGAAAGTCGTATATTTTGACATTTGAGTTTGAACACTATAGGTTAAAATCTTGGTCCATGATTGGAAATGGTATAATTTCTTTCCGAAACCTTTCATAGACAATAAAAATGCACTCGTCTAAATTGAAAGGCATTGCAGACGACAATATTAATCTCTTAGGATGAACATTCTTTTTGATAGGATGGAAAATGTATAACAATGATAAAATGTTGACAATAAGAATACTCTTTCATTTCCTCAATACTTTTCAAAACTTTAAATCTAGGTGTGTCAAAATGTGTCATTATTTGGGAAATGGTTAATAATGTACCGCGGTAGCATTGCAGAAGTTCTGACTAACGTTATATTAAAAACTTTTTGAGCGAAAAAAAACCCCCACAACTTTATAGACAGATCAATACATTTAGTCTAGAAAACAAGTAATTCCGGTGTTTGAGACCAACATGGATCCAGATCAGACTGTGCTTACACATCTTCGTTGTAAACACAAATCCTCGTATCTCGTTTTTGGAAAATTTCAAAGGGGAAAGAACAAATTGTAAAAACTTTTCCCAAACTGAAATGTTTTACTTGAAATGTGGATGTACTGTTCACAAATAATGTGTCATTAATACTGATTAGTAAGAATATCTCAAACCTGCAGGAATTGGTTTAACTGGACACACAAGATTTTACTTTGAAAAACACACAAATCGACACACGAGGTTTTGCATTTACAACGACGACATGTTCTTAATACTAAATACCGTTATCGGTGTGAACTTTCAGATAGCAGAGTGTATCCTGGTCATACTTTGCGTTGATTCAAGCTGACGCGGATTCATTTTGCCATCAAATGTAACAGGGGCTACTTGTTCAAATCCAGTCTCATTTTTGTTTGTTGCATTCCTAATTCCGTGATATATTTGCAAATTACTGCTACAAGTGAGAACCGATAAGGAAATCCATTCTTAAGCATGGATCTTATTTATCAGACATACGAGTATATGAGCATATCTCGTGGAAACGATATTAACCCTTTCCAAAGCGACATGTTTTTTAGATTATAAGATACTACAAACGACAATTCCAAGTGAATACAATTTTACAAATTTTTTATCTTTCTGGGAAGAAAATATTGTGAGAAATGAAGAATTTATTTTTCACAAGCAATTTATTCAATTTCCACAACCTTTTCCGAAGTGTTATCTTGTGAGGGTCAAAAGGCGTCCGGTTTTGTTTTTTGGGTTTTTTTTTTTTTTTTTTTTTTTTTTTTTTTGGGAGGGGGGGGGGGGTGACCTCAATGGCATTCAAGACGCCCATGATACTGACCAGCCTCTATCTGATCATGTGTTTTAATGCTCTGAAAAATTGTTACAGATAATGCAGACGCTAGAGAACACATGCACGGACATTGATCAGTCAGATCTAGATCCATTTTGGCCTCAACATGCATGCCATGACTATATTTTTTCAGACGCCGAATGATTTATAAGATTTTGTTATTTAATATTACATTTTGATACTATATATATTATCAAATTCCTCTTTCGGTGATATTATTATCTGCAAATTATCATTATATCTGCAAATGAGAAAAGATAAGTAAATCCATTCTGAAGCAGGGTTCTAATTTATCAGATATATTGGGCACACTACTCCCACACGCGATTCCTGATAGCAATTGTCACATACCATCACACGCCTATTCTATCCTTTATTAAACGACTGTTCCAAACCAAAATGTGCTGAAGACAAAATAAGAGGCGATGAAGATAATCTAGTACAGTGTAGTCTAGAAAACAATAGAGCAAAATGATAAATTACTACTTATCAGCATTTCTGCTTTTGGAGAAAATTTTACTGTAAGTTCTTTGTAATACCTGTGAGTGCTTTGGAAAGAAATTAAGGTTTCAAACAGCAACTGTGTCGTGACTTTTTTAGGACACGTACAGTCCAATCACGACATTATTTCACATGTTTACAAATTTTACCTATGCTAGTAGCATAATAACCGACTCTAAACTACTGTAAATTTGCATGTGATAGTTCGAATCTTGCAGGTGTCCCACACCTGCAAGATTCCAACCAACGCTTGCAAAATGACATCAAAAATTAAGATCGCTTTTCCCCTTGATTATATGAGTAAAATTTGTAGACACGTGTCATTGTATCTTGAATGGACTATAGAAAACCGATGTTGTACATTTACCATTCTGATTCAGCTTATTTTTGGTAGATTAAGGAGTGATTCACGGCATAAGAACAAAAAAAAAAAATCATAGCAAAATCAAATTTTATGACAAATATGTTTGCTAGATGTTGTTAAGTATTATGATTTTATAATAAATATGTGTTGTTTTCCATCTTTTTTTTTTTTTTTTTTTGGTCGTGAATTAACCTTTTTCCTGATTTTGACGTCCGCAACAAAGAAGCTTTTGGAAAACATTGAGGCAAAAGAAGAAAATGTTAGGAACCAGCATTTTTCATTGTTGCTTCAATATTTTCTAGGCTATATTGTACATAAGTCATATGTAATTACACGTATGAATAACAGTACTTGTACTTGTAAAATCAAAAACAGCACGAATCTTGATGAGTCTCCATGTATGCATAGGCTGATCCGGATTTACGTTGGTCTCAAACTGTATAAGGGACCTTTACTATAGTTCATATGTGGCGATTCAGTCTTGCATATATAGTCCGGCTACTTTTATTTAAGGTATTCCACACCTAGAGACACACGCGACGTCTGAACTTTTAGTCCGACGGTGTAAACATTCGTTACGAATCCGAACCTATTCGGACAAAGTCGTAAACATTCGGTGGTGGAACGTTCCACCACCGAATGTTTACGACGTCGCCCGAATAATTCTGACGTCGCGTGAATCTAATACGGGGGTTGATTTCCTTAAGCCTTTACCAAACAAGACTTGGCTTTGACGTACTCAGTAGAAAGGGCTCCGGAAATGATTGAGACAAAAAGAAGAAAATGCTGATAACATTTCTCCTCATGTCTCAATTCTTCCTGTGTTACATTATACAAACCCTCTTTCTTAGTCACCATCTCTTTAGTCGTATGCAGTAGGTTCCAAGTTAGAACAGTCCAAATAAAATTTTGTCGATCGAGAAATGGTTAAATTGTTTACTAGCCGGAGGAATAAAGAAAACGCTGTACTTAATAATCAAAGTACTGACAGTACTGTTTGGAAGCAAATTTTTCAAAAATGTAGGCCTGTCCAGGCCCAAGTTTCTCTAAAAAAACTTAAGTATATTCTCATGAGAACATGCTCAACATCAAAGGGATACTCTCCAAAGTTGAAGGGTATTCTATTGAAGTTCACGTGGATTTCATGCGATTTGAGCACTGTGTTCAGATTTGAGCATGAGAACGTACTTAAGTTTTTTCGAGAAACCGGGGCCAGAAATAGAGTACTTTGATTAGGTACTTTGATTATCCATTTGAATACCTTGAATACTTTGATTCGTAGAGTATTTTGATTAAGTACTTTGATTATCCAGAATACCTTGCATACTTTGATTTCATGATGGAGTTGTATTTATTTTTAGCACAACTTCATGCATATTAATCGTTTGTGTAAGCTGAATATATTTCATAGTTCAGTAAACTCGACTGACCCATTTACAAGGAAGGCCATTGGACTGATCTTTGAACCATAATAAAGCAAATTACTACCTGGATCTTTTCATCTCTCAGAGACATGATTAATTGATTGTTTCATTTTCAGTCACACAATTCAATATCTACACATAACTTTAGACTTACATATTAAATATTCGAATGACTGTTACCTCATTAATCTTTGCTTTTGATAGAACTATTTATAGTGAGGAAGACCGGAAGATGTTGTGTGGTATGCAAAGAATGGTAAAGTGCAGAGACGCGCGGCTGCTAAGAGAAGCAAATTTGGAAAATTTGCTTCCAAAAACAATTGACAGAGAGGGGGATATTTAACCGACAATTGGTGAATCATTTTGATTAATTTATATTGATCCAGGCTGACAATCGTCCCCATTTTATTTTCACCAGAACTGATTTAATCTAATTAACGTCGATGTTTGGCGAAAGAAGCGACATTAGTGAATAGACTGATTCTAAATTTGATGCTGAAACGAGGGATTAACGTATTCAATCCATCATTAGATGCCAATACCAAACACTTCGCGCAACTTCGGGCGTCATCCGTGGCAACGGAAATTGACGATACTTATACCCTCGTAAAATTTTGGGCGTCGTCCATAGCAACGGAAAACGACAAACTCGTCAATTTCCGTTGCCATGGATGTGGCCCGAAGTTGAACGAAGTGTTTGCTATCTAATGATAGATTGAATACATTTTAAAATCCAGTTTCAACTAGTTATAAATCGCTCTTTAATTTCTGCACGTCATAACGGTTATAAAACTTCCAAAAGTAAACGTAACGTTTCAGTTAATCCATCACATACTTGTAGTAATGAAGTGGGATTGCTTGCATGGGAACCATACCAATTCGAATACATGTATTTTACAAATATTCTGAAGAAAAGTTTTGTATAAATCCATTCTCTATGCGTTGAAGCTTGTCTAGTTGGCTGTCAGTCTGTCACTTTCTGTGTTATCTCGCTTATTCTATTTAAAAAACTGTCTCGTATTCTTGAACAAGCACTTCATGTGTAAAAATGTTAAAACATTATGATAATTTCAACTGTTTAATCTAAGCATAACGACATAATTTTAGACTACCATGGCCTGTTTTCAGACTTGCTTGTGCGTGTACACAGTCAGAACCGATCTATTACAGTTGTTTCGGGCCACAGAGTAGCGATTAGATAAAAACAGGGATCTTGATCAGACTGTGTGTATACGCAGGCTGATCTTTGTACATGTCAGTCTCGATACAATAACGCCTTTTCCAGACCCTGGCTAATTTATCAGTTCCCCACACTGTAATTGTGTTCTACTAGACAAATGTGATGACTTAACCACAATTTCTCGACCAATTGACTCTAATTCCCAGCTTAGATTGGAAAACCTGATGGATGGGCGAGATCACAGCGTGGAGTGTAACAAAGACATTATCGTCGCCTCTCAACGAAAAACTCGTAACTACAGCTTGTTTTAAGCTGCAGTTACGAGGTTTCCGAAGAAAAACGACAACATAGAATCTATCAGAGCTATAGATCAGAGGGGATAATGGCTTTTCAAAAGGCAATATTTTCTGTAATGTTCACCCAACCCTGCGATGTGGATAATCATTTGAATCTCGTCGAGACGATTCAAATGTGTACATACAGCATAGGTTTTGAATTTGAAATATAAAATATAAAATGCGATAACCCCCTCTTATCTGTTATTCTGGTCCGTTAAGTTCGAAAACTTAATTTTAAGTATCATGAACATGAATTTAGGATGGAGTCTTGGAATCATCAAATTTTGTCAGTTTCGTTCTATTTTTGCTGATAAACAAACTCTAAGAATGTCCAATTTTGGGCATGAAGAATCATTCTGAATGGTCGACAGACTTGATATTTATAAGAGACAAAACACCACAAAACTAATTTGTGACAGGATTTGTAAACGGATCTATTTAAAGCCCCTACTAGACAGATTCGAACCATGATGCATGAATAATGCAAATAAACGCATGTAATACTAAATGTTTAATCAACACGTTAAAGATTCAACTAACGATCGTCAGACATTGAATCACCATTCTGCATCTTTATTCCGCATCTCGTGATGTATTTCTAAAGCAAGATTCCCGAATGCAGATGCACTATGTATTTTCAAATATAATTAACATATGTTATAAATTCCATACCATCACCATGTCAATGTAGATTTCGCAAAGGGGTTCACGCTTCTATCAATTTCCAGAAATCTATTCAGAAATCTATTCTTTAATCTCTGAAAGTTGACCTGTACAAAACTTTTACATATGTTTTGTCATTTTTCTTTGCAATTAGGGAGGCCCCAGTGTTCCATGCAAAATTTGTACGTGCCTATCAGACATACCACGGGTACCCTCTGTGAGGCCTCTATATTATTTGGAGTGATACTTTTGTGAAAAAACTGACCGACCATTGTATTGCAATTGAACATCCAACATACATATAAGGTCAGTAGGTCAGTGGTAACAACAGTACTGTCTGTTTTCTTCTCTATAATCAACACCACTAATGATATACACAGATTCTTCACGAGTCTCTCCAAATTAGGACATACAGGTTGACTAAATCACAGACGATTAACCCTATCCTAAACAAGACCTGGTTTTGATGTCACGATTTGAATGCTTTGGAAAACATTAAGACAAAAGAAGAAAATGCTGGTAACCAGCATTTTCTCTTTCTATCTCAATATTTTCTATGCTGTATTTTACACAAATCCCATATTTGTGAGCTTTCGTTGTGTCGTGTGCAGCACTTTTCTATCTAGTTCACCCAAACTTTATGCTGTTTTGGGGAAGGACTAACCCTATCTGTGTGCTCCTAATTTTTGTTGCAGACTGTACAATCTAGAGTTACTACGACGTTCTGAAAGTTCTGAAGTTGGAGACGCATGTCGGAAATGATATTGGTCGCAGTCGACATTATGTGAGTAAACATTGATCTTAGTGCACTGGTATAATTGGACATCGAGTCGTGAGCCTCGACGAAAGGTAACGGTATATTTCAATACATGTAAATAGGGAGGAGTGCCTATTTTCCACTGAATAAAAGCGAACAATGACAGGTTTTGCGTCCTGTCCTCGATGTCGTGTGAGTTCAGTAGCTGTATCCAGATAGTTCTTCGTAGATTTATTTCAGGGAGACGGGTTCGAGTCACATATTTTTATAATTCGAAATCCCTCTTCCCCCATCAATTTAGACTCGCTGATCTTTGATCATTCACAGGTCGTTGTCTATCTATATAGGTCATTGTACGTAAATTGACCGTTAAGATGACACCATCCTGCTCAATGATACATTATGTCTGGATAATCTGTCAAATTACAGGCTCATAGATCTCACTAACACAAAACAAGAGGACAATAGGTACCCTTTACAATGTACTTTGTATCGAGTCGTCTAGTGTCATATTTTTACGACACCGAAACCTTTATTTGGCGTGTTTAGAAAATCCACAATATGAAGGATTCTAAACATTGGGACATGGCCAGACCTTTTAGCTAGGGTACAAAGAGAAAGAGTCCATCCGTAATGTCGATCGATTTTATGCCATCAAATTTTGTTGTGACGTAATAGTTTTTAATCTGCAATATCCAATGAAAGTATACAACATACAACAGTTTACAGCCATAGATTGGATAACGATATCTCGTGGAGGCCACAAGATTATGGCAGATCGGCGTTCAAAATAACGGATTGGATTGAATATAGTTGTACGGCCTCAGTTTAAAGTCTCAAACGAGAGACTGGTCAAAACTACTATTCGATAATTCAAATGTTACCGGCTTCAGCCAAAAATAGATGTGTTATAATTAGTTTATGACGACCAAATAGGCTGTTGGCGTACCGAAAACTGCAGAGGTCATATTTGATGGTATATTCAATAGACCTCGGCTTTGAAAAGTAGGTCAAAACTAGTATAAGGTGACTGATATACAGAGGAGTACTTTAGACCCCGTCTCTTGATTTCGCATCAGATTGTGAAAACTGGTCGGTGCTGTAATGTCTGGCTAAAATTTAAAGTCACATTTCACAGATTTCTTAGGGGGGGGGGGGGGGGGGGGGTTCTAACCAAGCTGATGCTATGTTCTAGACGGTAGTTCACAGACCATGAGCAGCAAGTGTCATTCTAGATCTACCTTGCACTTGTAACGGAGGAAATATTTGGCACTAATCCTCGATGTATGTTGTTTATATTCTGACGATTTGTCACTCGAAAAGGAACGCTTTGGGAAATTAATGAAAGTACTGATATCGACCTTCTTTTTCCTTAATATTATATTTTTGTTTGTATCCTTTTGCATTGCATTGACGAATAACGTAAAAAGAACAGTCTACCGTCAAGTTCATGACTAACATCAATTTCTATTCATGACTCGTCTCGAAAAAAAGGACCAGTGTACGCAGACTGGCTAGGGTGGATTTATATTTTATACGGCATAGGTCCGTATAAACAGCTGAATGGGGCTTAGTAGGCAAAGCCCCCTCCACCCTCCACCCCCCCCCCCCCAAAAAAAAAAAAAAGTTATGCCGGACTTTCCTCATTTTACTCTAAAATTTAGGTAAACTCTCATTTAGCCCCTCCAATATTCAGACACTGGCCAGGACAGGGGCTTTAGCCTCCGCCCCTATAAAATTGCTTCCTACGGACCTGAGATATAAAAGAATGGTATTTGCACTTACCCCCGTCTTCAATATTATCTTAGTGTTCGACCTACTTTATGGACCAATGAAATTGCAGTGTATTTGAAATCCCGCCGCTAAATTTCGCATAAACGGGCTGCCGGCTAGTTTATGTGACATTTATACATAGCCACGCCCCTGTCCCCAATCAATCGCTAGCGAACACTAAGTCAGATAGAGTCTGTATAGCAGATTCTTTGCGATATAACTATTCAATGCGTTGCGCGCATTTGAAAGTTTATTTCGCGTAGAATCTACCATACAGCCTCTATCTAATACGAAGAAAGAAAATATGATGAGAGATTTGCTGTGGGGAGAAACGGAGAAAAGACCCAAGTAGTAAATTGACTGGAACGAGATTGAGGGAAAAGCGTACAGAAATATCGCTGAATTTCAACAAAAACACTCGTAACGTATGGCGTGTGGAACGTTGCAAAATTCGATAAATATTTTTTATGTGATATAATTTTATATTTATATTCTATATTTCTTTTATTTATATTCTAAAAATATTTTTATGTGATATAATTTTATATTTATATTCTATAAGTTTTATTTATATTGTATATTTTTTATTTATGTTCTTTATTTTTTATTTATGTTCGATAACGCGAAAAAATTTATGTGATATAATTTTTGATTTATATTGTATATTTTTTTAATTTATGTTCTATATTTTTTATTTATGTTCGATAACGCGAAAAAAATTATGTGATATAAGTTTTTATTTATATTCTATATTTTTTTATTTATGTTCTATAATTTTTATTTATGTTCGATGATAGCGCGAAAAAAAATTATGTGGTATAATTGCATCATGGGATACTACAAAACCCAATTAATTTTAGTTACCACTGCCGGTAAAATCAACTCGATAGCTTGAATTCCCCGACCAATCCCGACCAAACAACATTTTCTCGATCTCTAGCGGATCAACCCGACTTCAACAGTCGATTTGATCGGATTGACAGATGAGGCAGAGGACGAGTTAATCGCAATAGTGTCTGGATTCACTCGAATATCAGTCGAGGTAGTCTAGTTTAGGTTGGGTGCTGGTCGAGTGAAAGATATTAGCCAGACCACACTCGATTCCCAGACACTATCATTTCCTGATCGGGTCGATTTTCTACCCGATCAACACAAAATCAACACAAAGCCGCTTTCCGATCGATTTTATACTCCATCGCACGCCAATTTGTTTACAATTAAAGAAATCCGAGATAAAAGCCGTGGCGTTTCCGATCAAACTTGATTACCAGACAATTTCCGATTACCTATGCCGATCGAATTCGATCTGAACTCGATCGCTTGCTTGGGCTTGATCGAGTTGATCTGGTCGGCAGTTGGAACCTAGGATTCTGGATCTGTAGACAATCAACACATAACATCTACAGTCGTTTTGAAAGGGTGAATCGAGTACAAGTCGGGATGACCGAAAGCAGGTTGGGTACAGGCCGGGTAGAAATTATCAATCCGATCACACTATTATCGAATATAAATAAAAAATATAGAACATAAATAAAAAATATAGAATATAAATAAAAAATTATATCACATAAATTTTTTTCGCGTTATCGAATATAAATAAAAAATATAGAACATATTAAATAAAAAATATACAATATAAATTAAAAATTATATCACATAATTTTTTTCGCGTTATCGAACATAAATAAAAATATAGAACATAAATAAAAAAAAATATAGAATATAAATAAAAAATATAGAATATAAAAATAATTTTAGAATATAAATAAAAAATTATAGAATGTAAATATAAAATTTTATCACATAAAAATATTTATCGAATTTTGCAACGTTCCACACGCCATAGTAACGGCAGCTTTAAAGGGGGAATGGCACTAAAATCATGCAAATTTTCCGAGCACTGCGTACAAAATAAATATGTATTATGAAAATATGGCCTTTAAATTGCATCTATGCCAAATCTTAGCTTTCTATCTTGTGTATTGGCTAGGATGTCGACGGATTTAAAACCACATATGTTCCATTATTGTAAATATTATCCCCGGGACAAAAAATCATGGGGTTTTAAATCCGTCGACATCTAAGCCAATACACAAGGTAGAAAGCTAAGATTTGGCATATATGCAATTTAAAGACAATGTTTTAATAATATTTATTTATTTTTTGTACGAAGTTCTCGGAAAATTTGCAAGATGTTAAGTGTTATTCCCCCTTTAAACAAGCTGCAGTTACGAGGTTTTGTTGAAAAGCGTATATCCTTCTAGTCCGGATTTATCCCTTTACCAGACGGAATACTTATAGACTGGTCCAATTTAAAAGATGTTGTAGACAATGTACATGATTTCGTCATTCTGGGAAGAAAAACATGCGTGGAAACGGACGTAATTGCTTGCTAAAAAGAATATCAATTTCCCACAGGGTTTTCCAAAGCCTTTATTTTGTGTTACGTCAAAAGTTACCATTATGTAGAAATTTATAAATAAGGCTTACCACCTTACAAAGTGTTCTCTCATATGACTCGGTTGTGAATGCAGTTTCATTTTTCAACAAGAACATGCAACATTTTCCAGCTCATTACTTGTGATTGAAAGTTGTTCCAACACGCAGCGGAAATATTACACGGTTCACAAAATTGCTAAGAAACTTGCAATAATGGATCATTGAAACATAGGAAGTGGAAACGAAAATATGCAATCTTGATTGAGCGCAACTCGTGCAACCCTTTTCCAAGCAATACATAAAATAGACGTCACTAATAGGATAACCAGAATTTCTCATTTTGCGCAAATATGTATCTGCGCTGTATTTTGCATAAATCAACACATATGCAAGAGGAGTAGCCTTAACAAAGGCAGAGATGGATGTATCTATGTACGGACGAACTGACGGACAGACAGAAAAGATCCACATTCGTATATCGTCGATGTAATTGCAAAACATCGTAACTCCACCTTTCACCATGCTGAAGTTACGAGGTTTTGCCTCGATAAAGAATTTTCGTATAAACCGACGAAATATATCAATCTGCGGTTGCAGGTTCCCGGATTATTGTTTAATTCATATACAGTTAAATCTGCAGAATTTCGTTAATAGACAATCAATTCCCACTGGTTGGTTTAAACGGTTTTAGTTCTTCTCCAAACCAGACATGATTTTGGTGTCCCTGATCAAAATAATTTAAAAACAATTATCGGATATAAGAAAAAGAAAATGCTGAGTACCCTTCATTTTCTCAATTTCTCCCAATATACTTCTTGCTATATCGTACTTATTCCATATATTCACAATTATTTGTCCGTCTGTATCACCATTGAAATTGTATAGAACTTTTGTTGTGTTTGGGAAAGGGTTAAACAATCATGGCGTCGTTAAGAATTCTCTTGGGGTGATATTTTCATAATCGAAACGTTACTTTTTATGAATATTCAATAGAAATATGGTTTTATAATGTTTACGTGACCTTTCATATTTGGAAAATGGAGATTTGTATATAGTAACCCTTTCCCAGACGACAAAGTAATAAAGCGGTCATAACCCCTTTCCCAAACAATGGTATATCAAGTTTAGTTTTTGCTTTAGAAAATATTAAACACAGGAAAGAAAATAATGATCACCCAAATTGTCATTTTACCAAACGCATTATTTTTGTTGTTTGAAATGTGTTTGAATTTGGAAAAGTTGAAATTTTGTTTACGGGAAATGGTTTAGCCTATGTCAAGAGATTACAGACGATAAAAATGTACACAGAAAAGGAAATGCGAGTGAAAAGCATATGTAATGTCGTTGCGTATCCGAACTTATTCGGGCGCGGTCGTAAACATTCGGCGGTGGAAAGTTTCACCGCCGAATGTTTTCGACGTCGCTCGAATGATTTCCGACGTCGCGCGAATTTCATAATGGCTGGACTACCTTAAAACGGGATTAGAAAAAAAGAGAAATAATGCTGGTTACACTCAGTTCATTATTTACCAAAGCTTTGAATGAGACATTTCTTCATTGCAATTCCCACAACAACAACCACAACAATTGCAGAAAATATTCAACAATTTTGTTACCACGGGTCCCTGGGTCTAATTAGAATTCGGTTTGAAGCAAAGATCGTGTAATAATGTCATAGATTCTCGGATATTCTAAATGAGCTGGATCTTTCAAACGCACATGATAAAATGTAAGTGACGACCGACCAATTTTATGGCGTGTGGAACGTTGCAAAATTCGATAAATATTTTTATGTGATAAAATTTTATATTTACATTCTATAATTTTTTATTTATATTCTAAAATTATTTTTATATTCTATATTTTTTATTTATATTCTATATTTTTTTTTATTTATGTTCTATATTTTTATTTATGTTCGATAACGCGAAAAAAATTATGTGATATAATTTTTAATTTATATTGTATATTTTTTATTGAATATGTTCTATATTTTTTATTTATATTCGATAACGCGAAAAAAATTTATGTGATATAATTTTTTATTTATATTCTATATTTTTTATTTATGTTCTATATTTTTTATTTATATTCGATAATAGTGTGATCGGATTGATAATTTCTACCCGGCCTGTACCCAACCTGCTTTCGGTCATCCCGACTTGTACTCGATTCACCCTTTCAAAACGACTGTAGATGTTATGTGTTGATTGTCTACAGATCCAGAATCCTAGGTTCCAACTGCCGACCAGATCAACTCGATCAAGCCCAAGCAAGCGATCGAGTTCAGATCGAATTCGATCGGCATAGGTAATCGGAAATTGTCTGGTAATCAAGTTTGATCGGAAACGCCACGGCTTTTATCTCGGATTTCTTTAATTGTAAACAAATTGGCGTGCGATGGAGTATAAAATCGATCGGAAAGCGGCTTTGTGTTGATTTTGTGTTGATCGGGTAGAAAATCGACCCGATCAGGAAATGATAGTGTCTGGGAATCGAGTGTGGTCTGGCTAATATCTTTCACTCGACCAGCACCCAACCTAAACTAGACTACCTCGACTGATATTCGAGTGAATCCAGACACTATTGCGATTAACTCGTCCTCTGCCTCATCTGTCAATCCGATCAAATCGACTGTTGAAGTCGGGTTGATCCGCTAGAGATCGAGAAAATGTTGTTTGGTCGGGATTGGTCGGGGAATTCAAGCTATCGAGTTGATTTTACCGGCAGTGGTAACTAAAATTAATTGGGTTTTGTAGTATCCCATGATGCAATTATACCACATAATTTTTTTTCGCGCTATCATCGAACATAAATAAAAATTATAGAACATAAATAAAAAAATATAGAATATAAATAAAAACTTATATCACATAATTTTTTTCGCGTTATCGAACATAAATAAAAAATATAGAACATAAATTAAAAAAATATACAATATAAATCAAAAATTATATCACATAAATTTTTTCGCGTTATCGAACATAAATAAAAAATAAAGAACATAAATAAAAAATATACAATATAAATAAAACTTATAGAATATAAATATAAAATTATATCACATAAAAATATTTTTAGAATATAAATAAAAGAAATATAGAATATAAATTACGGAAGTTTAAACTGACCCCCTTATTTGTCAAGTTATCTCGATTAATTCATAGATTTATATATATCACAGACATATAAGTTGAAATTTTACAAGGACTTAAATAAAGAAAATATATATAAATCCAATTTTTATTTCATTTACAAATATGGAATGTATATAAATAATTGTTTATTTGGTGTTATATATACCATTTATTTATAATTCAATTATTTTGTGTACAGTTTATATAAAATTAACTATTTCCTTTTTTTAGCTCACCTGAGCACGTAGTGCTCGAGGTGAGGTATTGTGATCGGCCTGTTGTCCGGCGTCTGTCTATCTGTCTATCTGGCTATCTGTCCGTCCGTCAACTTTTAACAAAAACCCTTCTCCTCCTAAAGTACTTGGCAGAATTCAACCATATTTCACACATATGATCTATGTTTTTTTCAAAATACTTCAAAGAATTTGAATCGGGGCCATAATGAGGTCAAACAGTAGGTCACTAGGTCAAATCTTCTTTCTGCTCTAGGGGCCACATTTGTTGCTCAATCATTGTAAAAATTGATCAGAATATTCGTCTTGGTGATATTCAGTTCATGATAAGAAATAGGTCAAGCCAGGTCATAAACTGGGTCACTAGGTCAAATATTGTAAAATCCATCTTTTTACACTGGAAGTGTCAATTTTGGTCCAAACTTTGTAGAAATTGTCATGAATGTTTATTTTGATGATATCAAGGTCAAGATAAGAAGTGGATCATGCTAGGTCATGAACTATGTCAAGAGTTCAAATCTTACAAAATCATTTCTTTTGCTCTGGAAGTGCCAATTCTTGTCCAAACTTTGTCAAAATTGTCCTCAATGCATATCTTGATTATATCTATGAAATGATCAAAAGTTGGTCATACCTGGTCAAAAACTAGGTCACAAGGTCAAATCTTTCAGAATCCTTCATTTTGTTCTGGACATGTCAGTTTTGGCCAAATCTTTTTTTTCAAAATTGTCCTGAATATTTATCATCATGATATCTAGGTCATGTCAAGAAGTGGATCATGCCAGGTCATAAACTAGGTCACGAGGCCAAATCTTGAGGAATCCTCCCTTTTGCTCTGGAAGTGCCAATTTTGGTCCAAACTTTGTCAAAATTGTCCTTACTGTTTATCTTGATGATATCTTGGTCATGATTAATGGTGGGTAATGCAAGGTCAAAAAGTAGGCCACACGGTAAAATATTACAGAATCCTTCCTTTTTGCTCTACTAGATGCCAATTTTGCCCCAAAACTTTGTCAAAACTATCCTTAATACTTATGTTGATATCTAGGTTATGTACAAAGTGTGGGTCATGTAAGGTCAAAAACTATGTCATTGGGTCAAATCTTGGTTTTGCTTTACGAACGGAAATATATACTTAAAGATTGTGAAAATTGTTCAGAATGTTTATCTTCACGAAATCGTGGTCATTTTAAAAGTGGGTCATGTGAGGTCAGAAACTAGGTCAAATCTTGTTTTTCCTCTAGAAACCAAAATATTTACTCAATCATTGTGGATATTTAGAATGTTTATCTTGATGATATCTTGGTGATATGAATAGCAGGTCATTTGAGGTTAAAAACTAGGTCACCAGGTCAAATCTTGTTTTTGCTCTATGAACCAATATATTTACTTTATCATTGTGAAAAATGTACAGAATGTTTTTCTTGATGATATCTTGGTGATGTGAAAAGTGGGTAATGCAAGGTCTAAAACTAGGTCACTAGGTCAAATCTTGTTTTTGCTCAAAGAACCAAAATATTTACTTTATCGTTGTGAAAATTATTCAGAATATTTTATCTTGATGATACCTGGGGCATGTATAAAGTGGGTCATGGGAGGTCAAAACCTAGGTCAAATTTTGTTTTTGCTTTAAAAAATCAAAATATTTATTCATCATTGCGAAAATAGTTCAGAATTGCTTATCTTGATGATAAATGGGTCATGTAGAAAGTGGCTAATGTTAGGTCAAAAACTAGGTCAAAAGGTCAAATCTTGTTTTTGCTCTAAGAATCTCAATATTTACTCATCATTGTGAAAATTGTTCAGAATGTCTATCTTGATGATATCTAGGTCATGTAAAAAGTGGGTCATGTAAGTTTGAAGTTTGCAAGTTGTTTGTCTCAAAGTCCTCTCGGGTGAGCGATGCAGGGCCATCGTGGCACTCTTGTATGAATAATGGATCAGTTAAATTGTTAGGATTACACAAAAAAACGAACAATTATATATTTTGATAAAATACAAAGCAGCAAATAATGTATACTTATATAAATGTCTATATATATAACTTAATCAATTTTAGTATTTATATTTCTTATAACTCCATGTATTTTTAGAGTTATATAAAATATTTAAGGGGGTCAGTTTAAACTTCCGTAATAAATATAAAATTATATCACATAAAAAATATTTATCGAATTTTGCAACGTTCCACACGCCATACAATTTTTTTCAATAACTTTTCATCGTATACTGTTTGAAAGATGCACCATATCCCAAATTATCCGGTGTTTTTCGTCATCTCTCTTTCAAACCATTTAAAAATCGGTCCCGTATTTACAAAATTATTGATGATTTTATGAAATAAATTTTTATTGTTGTTGTTATTATTGTTGTTGCGTCTCGTAATTCCCCATATACACTTAAAGACACTTCTAACGCAACAATTACCTTTTTGGTAATAACTTGAACTTTAATGAACCATTTTTCATCAAATTTTCAACAAATTCAATCCATTCACAATTGCATAATATCTGTAATTTTCATAAAGAAACATCGAGTAGAAATGATTAAATTTGCAGTTCATATAATATGACTAGAAAACAAAAAGTCGCAAAAAAGCTGTGCGAGCTAATAACGTAAATTCATGTTATTCATGTAACAGATGTAAAGTTTATGACATTCTGCTAACATTCTGTGTGTCCGTCGCGAACCTAAATGACACGAAGACACCCCTTCTCATTGATAAAGCATAATTGATGATGAATCTTTGCGGGATCATTCTTAACTTGTCCATTTTAAGTTCCTGTTCCTGTTGTTGAACATTTCTTGTAGCAAAAGGGCGAAAAACTCATGTCTGGTTACAAATTCAATGATTTTGTGCAATGCTGACACATACATTACATTATTTCTTAAACAAAATAGTTGCAACTGAATTCTAGTATTGTTTCGCACATGAAAGCATGTTATCGAATCTTATGAAGCAGTGGTATGAGATATGAGCGTGATTTGGTGACGCTGCTTTGATGCTATTGAATTCTACAATTGCCTGGGGTTTTGTGACTTTTCATTTTTTAGTCTTAGTGAAAAACCTAAATATTTTTTATGTTCGGGTCAATCGATTTTGATGAAATTTACAGAAAACATGTAAACGTAGTTGATTTATATTTGCTGAAAATTTCATAAAATATACTGCATTAATAATTTAATTATGATGAAAAATGTAAGTGTTGCTTTGGAAGTGCCTTTAAGTGTAGAGCTAATTATAGGATCTCGGAAGTTAAAAGTTGAAAGTAGTAGTTGGAAAGTCTGAAAAACGGGAATTCACTTCCATCAACGCATTTTCCATTTTTCATCCTATTTTTCAATTTACGAATCTTGGTTCTCATTTCATACATTGCGTTTTAGTGCTTTTCACTTTTGGTTGTAAATAGTTATCAAACCATCTTTAAAGGGACCAGAGTCAATACTTCTCCAGGACTAGGTCAACGTGTTAACCGATTCGTCTTCTCAATATTTATATCTTTTGTTTTGACATTTCAACCTCAAATCTATACATTAAGGATCAGTCTGATTGGAAATATGATCGATGATTTTATTTGATTTTTGAGTCTGTTTCTAAAATATTTGGCAAATGGCGTTGTTTTCTGAAGTTTTCCTATCTATCTAAAGCTCAATGAAGCCTTTCGACATTCGTTAGGAATTCGTGAAAATAGTATTCACCTATGAGAAACATTTTGTTTTAGCTCAAAACAAGTAAGACAGTCTATCTCTAATGAAATTAACGCCGCGTAGAAGTTTTTCATGCGACGTCATAATCATTCGCAGCGTATTCAAACCTATTCATGGGACCTCGTAAGCATTCGGCGGTGGAACGTTCCGCCGCCGAATATTTACGACGTCGCCTGAATAATTTCGACGTCATATAAACTCAATTTGGATGGACTACCTTATGCTGGGGTACGGAAAAGCCATTTTAGTCCACCGTGTAATGGAAATAGAGACACTTCAGAATGTGTATACGTGTAGCTAAACCCACCACCGCCGAATGTTAACAACTTCCCCTGAATAGGTTCGCATACGTAACGAATGTTAAAGTGACATTTCAGTTATTTTTACATAAATTTTACTTTTATTCTATCTGAAAGAGCATCATTTCTTATGAAAATTTGAAAACTTCAAGCCAAAATATCGAACCGTTTACGAGAAATATACATGTATATTTTTGTGCTAAAATTACTCAGATTGTTGTGGACAACTGTTCATATTTATATAGTATTTGCCATTTCTGACTCAACTTTGAAGGCGTATTTTTCGCTTATAAATAACAACTTCAAAAAACTGATAGCATTTCTACACATTAGAATAAACAATCTTTGCATCAAGACATACTTTTAAAAATGAAATAAATGTGAAATGTCACTTTAACGACATTGCATGAAAATTCCGACGTCGCGTGAAAATCATTGGGGATGGACTACCTTAAAAGCTGCTGAGAGACCAAAAAGATGCACGTAGCAAAAAATATTGAGACAAAAGAAGAAAATTTTGTTTATCAGCTTTTACTTCTTTTACCTCATTGATTCCCTAAAGCTCTTTGGGACACCAAAGCAAGGTCTTACTTTGGGGTTAAAGGGACATAACATTCCAATTTATTGAACCTTCAGAATTTTCATAACAAAATATGCTCTCAGATAAAAACATAAAGTAAAAATAATGAAAAAAATATCTGTGAAATGTCGCTTTAATTAGGATCCATAATGTCCCCTTACAGGTCCAAAAGAAAGATGAAAAGGACACAGTCAGGCTGCACGAATGCATCCAAATCGGAATTTTTGTTTGCGTTCCTGCCATAGGGATACCCTTTTCCAAATTCTTGCTGAACAAGCATTCTGAAGTATTGCAAAACAATACCAAGTCCCCTACCGGCTAGAAAAAGAAGCCAAAAAAAGTCCAGCATCCGTATCTTCTTCAAAAATCACTGGATCGGAACGAAACTCAAATTTGTTCTGTAACTCATCAATGCGAGTCTACATACCAAAAAATGAGCTCAATAGCTGCCAGCTTATAGAAAAAAAGTTTGTAAAAACTGTGATTTCCAAGACATTTTCTGCGTCAAGCATCCATATCTTGCCCAAAAATCACTGGACCGGACCGAAACTCAACCTTGTTCTGTATCTCATCATTATGTGTTTATATACCGAAAATCAGCTCAATACCTGCAAGCGTTTAGAAAAAAAGTCTGGAAAACTGTAATTTCTCAGTAATTTTCTAAGTCCAGCATCCGTATCTTCCTCAAAAGTCATTGGATCGGAACGAAACTCAAACTTGTTCTGTAACTCATCAATGCGAGTCTACATACCAAAAATCAGCTAAATAGCTGCCAGCATTTAGAAAAAAAGTTTGGAAAACTGTTATATTTCCCAGAAATTTTCTAAGTCCAGCATCCGTATCTTCCTCAAAAATCATTGGACCGGAACGAAACTCAAACTTTTTCTGCAACTCATTGATATGTGTTTATATACCGAAAATCAGCTCAATACCTGCAAGCGTTTAGAAAAAATGTCTGGAAAACTGTAATTTGCCAGTACTTTTCTAAGTCAAGCATCCGTATCTTCCTCAAAAATCACTGGACCGGAACGAAACTCAAACTTGTTCTGTAACCCATCAATACGGGTCTACATACCAAAAATCAGCTCAATAGCTACCCCTCTTTAGAAAAAAAATCTGGAAAACTAATTCACCGGACTGACGGACGGACAGACAGACGGACGGACTGACGGACAGAGTGCAAACCTAAAGGACTAAAAAAACTAAATTTTAAGTAATCATAACACAAATTGAATTCTTTCAAAACAATTGTTAAAGGGGGACGAGCTAGGCTGTCGAAAATGCAAATGGCACAATAATTACAAACCAGAAATAACGTATGAAATTACCAACCTGAAGGGGTAGATCATTTATGTCCATTCTTAGCACTCCACGAGCTTTATTAAGTATTAAAATCCAAGTCAATTAATAACATGCTGGTCGTCCTTGTTTTTGTTTTGTAACGGCTACATATGCCCAACCTTCAAAAATCAATTACGTCAGAGATACGTCATCTGTGCTCAACGAGATTTAACACACCGTACAACCGGCTGCGTAGAAAGTCAGCGAAGACAGATTCGGCATCTGATGTCATGTGCATGGTAGGTCAAATGAATTTACTTTTATAAATAAACGAAAGGATCTTTGGTATTCTATAGTTGATAAATACGCGTATAAATGTTCAGTGCTTGTACAAAATAAACCTTTTCACGTATTCCTCGCAAATAAGGTCACAGTCATCGACACAGCCGGTTGTACGGTGTGTTAATATCGCGGAGGTGTGTCTCGTTGACCGTGACCTTGTCTTGTTTTGAAGTAAAAATAGAATGTGTAAACACGCTTGTAAAGGATTGATCTATAGCAAAGGAAAGATGTTTTTCGCCGAGATTGAGGTTTTTATGCATTGCTAATTGTTTTTCCATGCACAAATATGAGTTCCAGAACAGTTCGGAAGCATAAAAACATAGAATGAGCCCCTTTAAGCGAAGTTTTTAAAATTGAAAGTGTGTGGTAATTCAAAAAAGCGCTTTTCGAAGAGTATGTTTCCATTTTAGTCTTGCGAGTTTGCATAATATATTTCCCATGTCATTTTATTGGGGACATAAAACACTGAGCTAGTTTTTGGATTAATAGGTTCAATATAAATAGTGCTATCAATACAGATAAATATTTGAAAGCCTGTGGCAGTGGTGTGACAGTTATTTAATCACAAGTGCTATACTAATCAACAATCCAATGCGTAAATTGGTCTCAGAGGAAAGTCTGTTTATAACATGTATGTTACGCGATAAACTAGCGTAAGTACATATAGATTGTGTGCACTTACAATAACTTTACGCAAAATCTACAAACTATATGATAGTGGTATCAAAATGCCCCCTGAAGTACGCCTTAGGGACAAGATATGTACCAGTAATCTAAAAATTCTGTTGATTAAATTACAGATGGTGATATCATTGAATATGACGACGAACTATAAAGTTATTAAGATAATCCATCAATATGAGATTCGCGCGACGTCGGAATTATTCGGGCGAAGTCAAAAACATTCGGCGGTGGAACTTTCCACCGCCGAATGTTTACGACCGCGCTCGAATAGTTTCGGATCTGTAACGACGCCGCTCGAAAATATCCGATTTATATTGATCTAAAAAGGCCACATGACAGGTATTCTACCGTAATCAAATGAGTTGGTATTGGCCAGGTTACAGGTCTTGGGCTTCTCTATAGGCCCGAGGCCGCGGTCATAGCATCGTTGGTCGCGCATCGGTTTAGGTTTATTGGGGTTTTACGCCGTTTTCAAATGCCAGGGTCATATCGCGGCGGCTGGAGCACCTAACCATGAATTCCTGTTGTTTCTCAAACCAGTACTACCACAACACCCTTACCGAGCCTCCAGCCGCTCGCCCACTTAGGTTAACGATTTCAAACCCATTGGTGGGTGACAATTTTGTCAGAAAGGGTATTATCCGCGGCCGGGTATCAAACCCAGGACCTCTCGAATGAGAGGCAATTTATGCGCTACCAACTGCACTAAGGCCGCGGCCGGTCGCGCATCCGACTCCCTCTCATCGGGTTCCGGATTCGATACTCGGTCGCGGCAAGCGTCCTTTCTAACAAAATTGCCTTACACAAATGGCTTGATTATCGTTAACCTATTTGGGCGAGCAGGTGGAGGCTCAGTAAGGATGTTGTGGTAGTACTGGTATGAGAAACGACAGATACCAAGGGTTACGTGCTCCAGCCGTCGTTTCATAGTAGTTGAAAGAGGCGTCAAAAATAAACAAATCAACATGTAAATGCCCGAGACCAAGCCGAGAAACCTGTAACTAGTTCAATGCGAAATCATATATATCTAATGAATGAGATTTATGCGAAGAATCCTAATTTAGTATTAACAAACCCGCATTTTGAAATGACGATTTTCTTCCGCATTTCCGAACAGCAAATGAACACGTGGTCACTTATATGAATACATCTCGGACTACTTCTCATAAGTCAAGATTGACAAGAACAAAAATGTATATTGCAACTGAAGATAGAATCGTGGTACACTTGATCATAAAACTACGATATAATTACTAGCAGTACTCGCAAGCAATGTACAGTCGACACTCGTTATCTCGACATCGGATAAGTCGAAATTCCGCTTAAGTCGAAGTGAAAGCCAAGTCCCATACTCAGCATATGGATATCAAAATGAATTCCGTAACAAATACAGTCATGGAAATTTAGTAGGAAAAGGATAGAAATTGCTCGTGTCGAGCAATTTCTTTCCTTTTCCTACTATATTTCAATAATGGACACATATGATGCCCATCAAAAATGGTTAGAAAACGTTTTCATCGTAAATAATCACAATCGGATGAGTCGAACTCCGGATATGTCGATGTATTTTGGCTGTCCCTCTGACTTCGACACAACGAGTGTCGACTGTATATTATAGTTATATGGCGAAGTCTACTACAATTCTATCTTCAGTTGCAATAAATATTATAGGCCTATGTGACCCATCACTCTAAAATGGACCTTATAGGAAGTGTGAAAAATATCGACCCTAGTCAGTCTGCGCAGTCTGCGCAGCCAGACTAGGGTCGACACTTTTCATTTTTATGTAATTTTCTAAATCCGGAATGATTTCCCTATCTTACTATATGTTCGTTTCTCGCATGTGGGATCTGGTTGACCTGTGCTGGGTCTGACAAGTTGGTCAAAATTTGGATTTTTTTAGTTTGGATAAAGGTCCCTCTTAGCGTGACGGGTCACATATATTTTCCCTAGTACGCCCACAGGTCGAATATTCCTCCTCACTCTGGTCACCCCCCACAAAAACACAAAACAAAGACAAAATCGAGATGGTCCAAAATCGAGCAGCCAGGTGGGTGAAAAACGAATTCTCGTACCATGAAAGTGTATCCGATATTTTCTTGTGAGCTTGGTTGGAGATCTCTGTTAGAATCGACGCCTAAAGGACAATGTTCTATGAGATAGTAAATGACCTTGTTGCAATCCATAAACCATCCTATTTTGAGCGAGCCATGAGATATACCCTCAACATGCATTCTCTGGCCTTGGGACAACACGATGGAGATTGTGCATCATGGGATAGGTACCGACTACGGAAAAAGGATGAGTGTCAATAAGGCATTTCCCGTGACCCTTCCCTATATTTTTGTTTTTCGCCATACTGGACCACTAATATATATAATTGACATTATGTAGACAAAGTATTAACTTGAACGGAGCCGTTACAAAACAAAAACAAGGACGCCCGCACGTTATGGAAGATATATGCAATCAAAATGGGTGGGGGAAATTGTGAGAATTCTGGTGGTAGACGTAAAACAGATTATTCTTCTGTAAGCTAAAGTACACACGTCAGTTTCTATCGCAATATTTCGTTTACTACTAGTCTAGAATAAACAAACAAATGTCCAGGGAATTGTACGTTGTTTTACGACATTCAACTTGATTTGATCGTCTAACCCTTTCCAAAACAGCAAACCTCTGGACTATTCATGTTGGAAAGCTGTTGAAGGCAACACAAAATATGCTAACAGAGAAAAGGTTTAAGTTACATATAGCTCAGAAAATATTGAGGCAAAAGGAGAAAATGCTGGTCACAAACGTTTTCTTTTTTGTACATTTCAAGCTATTTTTATTACAGATGTCAAACATTCCCTTGTTTAAGGTAGAACTGGATACTTTTAAAACTTCAAGCTACGGTCATAAATTTGGTATCTTTGGAAACTAGAAGCTATTTCCGGTTCAAATCCGGTGTTCATTTCCTGGTTCATGTCGTCATGACGTTACCACGACGACGTCAACAAAGGCAACTCGCGCGATTTTTATAATTGGTTCTCGTATCATCGTATTGTGTGTGAAAATGTCTTTCCATCGTCGTAATTTTCATTGTTGTGACGTTGAAACTGTCCGACTAAAACGCCATTTTGTGTATCTTCGGGTTATAGAAATTCGACGTAAAAAAACATGCGAGGTGCCTTTTTCGCCTTTTTTGCTTTGAATAGGGGCGGGGGCCAAGATACCCCGGCCTGGGTAGCTTGGCTCCCGCCCCTATTCCAAGCGAGAAATGACAAAAAAAAAAGACCAAAACACATTAAACTTTGGGTTTTCTTTTCATTTAACAGTTGGTGTAACATTTTAAGATATTGTTTTGTATTTTGGGGGACTCTGGAAAAAGATTGTAGGTGGGGGCAAAGCTACCCAGGCCGGGGTATCTTGGCCCCCGCCCCTAATCAAAGCCAAAAGAGGCAATTTGACCAAAATACATTAAACTTTTGTTTTTCTTTTCATTTAACAGTAGGCGTAACATTTACAGACATTATTTGTATTTTGGGGGACTCTGGAAAAAGATTTTAGGTGGGGCCAAGACACCCCGGCCGGGGTATCTTGACCCCCCATCCTGTATCGTAGTTGGCTGAAGGTTCATTTCACATATGACAGAAAACAAGCTAGGGAATCATTATTATACAATTATCCCAGCAGCTTAAATATATGATAAAAGCAGATTTCAGGAGGTACAAGCCAATTACAGAAAAGTAAGAAGTTTAACTCCTTACATAGTTTCAAATGGGAAATCAGTATTCAAACAATTTGGCTGTACTTGAAAATACCTGAATTTCCGAAAGAAATACGTAGGAGAAAAAAGGGGGCCAAGATACCCCTGGGCAACTTGGCCCCCGGGGGCCAAGATATCCCAGCTGGTTTATCTTGGCCCCCGGACGCCAAGATACCCAGGGTGGGGGCTAAGATACCCCGGGGTAGCTTAGCTCCCGGGGGCCAAGCTGACCGGGGGCCAAGATAAACTGATACACCGGTATATGGATCTTGATCAGATGGGACCTTCACATGGATGTGTCTGGAAACATCATACACTGTAGTCTAAGATGTTTTAGATAAGGACTCTCCTTGAAGATCCCGTTTAGCAGACAAACAACACAAAATCTGCATTCTCGTACAAAAAGTTAACCAAGCAGCAAAATTTTAGACTCGTCCAAATCCAAAGAAGTTGCAGACGACAATTTCAAGTGAACGAAATTGTACTTTTTGGTTACTTTTTGGTAGAAAATATTGTGGAAAATGAAGAAATTGCTTGTCACAAGCAATTTCTTCATTTTCCACAATGTTTTCCAAAGCCATTTTCTTTAGGGGAGTTAAAAAGAATCACTGAGTGGGAATGGGTTAATAGGATTTGCTGTTCTTATATATTTTTCATTAAAATAAATTTGCACTGTAAGTTATTGCAGTCCAATTGGGATATATTAAACTGATTCATCCGAGTGAAAAAAAACATCAATAATTCTATTCTAAATGGTGTATTCCTTGAAATTCGAAACGTGTTGTTTATAAAAAGTAATTTGTTCCACAGAAATGTATGAGTTTTATTTTGGCAACAATTTTCACAGTCTATTTATCATTCACGAACACTCAATGCTGTGATTAAAGGGCGACGAGCTAGGCTGTCGAAAATGCAAATGGCACAATAATTACAAACCAGAAATAACGTATGAAATTACCAACCTGAAGGGGTAGAGCATGTATGTCCATTGTAACCACTCGTCGAGCTTTATTAAGTATTAAAATCCAAGTCAATTAATAACATGCTGGTCGTCCTTTGTTTTTGTTTTGTAACGGCTACATATGCCCAACCTTCAAAGATCAATTACGTCAGAGATACGTCATATGTGCTCAGCGAGATTTCACACATCGTACAACCGGCTGCGTAGAAAGTCAGCGAAGACAGATTCGGCATCTGATGTCATGTGCATGGTAGGTCAAATGAATTTACTTTTATAAATAAACGAAAGGATCTTTGGTATTCTATAGTTGATAAATACGCGTATAAATGTTCAGTGCTTGTACAAAATAAACCTTTTCACGTATTCCTCGCAAAGAAGGTCACAGTCATCCACACAGCCGGTTGTACGGTGTGTTAATATCGCTGAGGTGTGTCTCGTTGACCTTGACCTTGTCTTGTTTTGAAGTAAAAATAGAATGTGTAAACACGCTTGTAAGGGATTGATCTATAGCAAAGGAAAAATGTTTTTTCGCCGAGATTGAGGTTTTTATCCATTGCTAATTGTTTTTCCATGCACAAATATGAGTTTCCAAACAGTTCGGAAGCATAAAAACATAGAACGAGCCCCTTTAATGGTCGGATTTCATTTTGGTGCTGCTTCTCGTTATTGCAGTTCAGAAATGTATTTGATAACAGTCACATATTCATTTTAGGCCATATACGATTCGTCACCTTAAAAGGACATTTGGCGAATGAAAGAATAAGTGAAACATTGACTAAGTAGCCAGTCTACAATTTCCAGTCTATTTTTTTTAATTTTCGGACTGACTAATTTGACGCATCACTTTATCTATTTTTGGATAAATTACTACGCGGTGCGCTTAACTCCAAAATCCTGTCGCCAAAAAGTAGCAAGCAGAAAATTGAAATAAAAACAACATTTGCAGCAAAATAAAGTTTGATTTTCGTCTCAATTTTATCGAATAAAATAATTAATTCAAATCGGATTATTCATTTTACTTTATACAAGCATGTGAAGCAAATGTGCCGCGTGACAGGAAGTACCAAGTGTATGCACTTTATGGGCGCTGACATCTTGAAAGTAGTTAACCCAGAATGCCCACCTTAGATAGATGATAATCGACGGGTGGCGACATCTATTGGTAGATATTGTAAGTGAAATGAAAAGAATTTGTTCGATTCATGGAATAAGGGCCAATAGGGCCAAATGTGACTGATTTGCCGGATATAGCCGCGATCTAATGCGCTCCAAAACTGTCGAATAAATTGAAATTCTAAGTAACCTCCATCCATCATCTAGGTGTCCACATAGTCTTTTTTCTGGAAAAATCATTTTCTTGCGTTATTTTTAAAAGTTCTAAAGTGCAGAATGCAACTGCACCTATCACCGGACTTGTATAGTTACCGATTGTGGATACGTAAACAAGCGGATTTGCAGGCATTCTCACTCAAAGAATGGACGTGAAAATTGTTTTATGCATATTTTCACAATATTAGAATTTCCATCACACTCGAACACAAAACACGAGCAGGAAGCAATTGGAAACAACTGCAGAAAATCTTCAAAAATCTAATATTACGGGACCGATTTGAAAATGGTTTGAATCAGAGAAGGAGTACATGTAGATACGCCATATTTTCTAGATGCGGCAGATCGCTTTAAAATCGATTTAAAAAAATATGAACGACCATGTAAAATTTTACCTGGACGCCAAAATCATTTTATGCAATAACATATCATGGTATTATTTTCAACAGATCTCCCACAACCAGTTTTTTCTCATTTTTCTATCTAATTTGCTTCAAGCCGAATTCAAATTATTCACGTAGGCTATTAACAGATTTTTGACGATTTTCTAAGTTTTTGAGTCACGTGATTCCTAATCTTGAAAATCGTGACCCTATAAAGTCTGTTTATGAAATCATGACACATCTCAAATGTAATCGCTTGTCTCTCATTATGTGACCCGTCACGCTAAAAGGGACCTTATTGGAATTGGAAAAGCATCGATCCTAGCCTGTCTGCGCAGTCCGCGCAGACAGACTAGGGTCGACTAGGGTCGATACTTTCCACTCTAATATAATTTTCTAAAATTTCTTTAATTTTCTAAAACTAGCATGTTCAACCTGCCTTATCATGTGTTCCTTTGCCAAATACGTCTTCTGGTTGACCTCTACTGAGCATGATCAGCTTGTTAAAACTTGGATCTTTTTACTTCTGATAAGGTCCCTTTTGAAAAACTCCCTCTTGTTGCACCTTTTTTCAGAAGAAAAACTAAACAACAATAATATATAAGCCGGGATCTGGAAAAACGTCCCTTATAGCATTTGGAAAAGTCGTGTTTAAAGACCAGCCTGTGTCTAAGTGGTGGCTGACAGATATCTAAACTACTCTCTTACGGTTGCTGCATGTCATGACATAGCTATTGGAGAACAACATGGTCCCTGATCAGATTGCGTGTATACGCAGCCTGATCTGGAACCATGTTGGGCTCAAAAGTCTTAAAAGACCTTTTTTCAGATCCTGGCTCATTTATTATATTGATTCGTTGACAATCATGTACACCAAATTTTCACCATGAACATTTTAACGGACAAATTCTGGCGCCAGTATCTTTATTTGACATACCAACTACGCGTCAGTTATCTAATGAAAAATTCTATTAAGTTTTAAAACATCTGACCTTTTGTCAGTTTATATGTATATTGTCCTGAATATATACTAAAACAGTGTACAAATATTCATCGTTCTGCCTATATAATCAACTCTGTCAGCAAATAACGGCGACCGGGTGTTAATAGTCCCCGTGGTGGGTTTGTAAAATATTGACGTAGTGCCGCCACCTTGAAGCAGTCCCTAGACGCGGGATTTCCAGTTATACAGAAAATTAGAACTTTATGCTCGTGGATTTAATTTCAGACAATTCTTCTAGGAATTTATATTTGTCTACATTTCTTGTCATTGTGTTTATCTTTGTTTTGTGTACGAAATTATATGATCCTTTTTGTATAATAAATATTCTGCGATATTTTTTACGCCATTTTTAACTGCTATGGTCATATCGCGGTTGCTTCTTGAGTAAATAACCATAGATTTACGTTTCTCATACCAGTATCAAAACAACACACTAACCGAGCCCTAAGATACTCGCCAACAAATATTAACAATATCAAACCATTGGCGGGTGACACTTTTGCCAGATAGGATACTTGCCGAGGCCGGGGATCGAAGAACCAGGGACCTCTCGAATGAGAGGCAGATGCGCTACCAACTGAATGTAGCGTTGGAAAGGTTACAGAATAATGAAGACATGTAGACAATCGAAACATGAAATTATTGTTTTCAGTTTGGATTTCTGTGTAAGCTTTATCGTTTGGCAATGGTCATGTACAAACGGAACATACAGAACTTTTTTGTTGCAACTTAGTAATTAGTACCTTATTTGTACATTTACCACCTCAGACCTTACACATGATCCCTATGAATAATGCAGTCCACTTAACCCTTTCAAGAACGACAGAATTTTGAGTTGATCCACTTTGAAAACTGCCATTGACGACAAAATATGTGTTACAAAAGGTACATTTTATGAAAAATGTAGCACATGAAACAGTGAAACAAAAGGAGAAAGTGCTGATTTTTCTCTTTTTTCTAAATGTTTCCAGAGTCTATTGTAACAGAAAATCAAGACCTTTTTATAGAACGGGTTATCTTGTTAATATAGAGCAGCAACAACACCTCTGCAATTAAACCTGGTACACAAATACACGGGTGGTAAACAGAGAAACTAGCTCCAAAAAGAGTCAACGGTATTTTGTTTCCTCGTGATATCCGGCCTTTACCGAGGTAGTTGCATAGAGCGAAAATCTGTAAACAAAGGTAGGTCACGAACACATTTTTCTACAATTATTTCTATTACAACGATTTATCGAAAAATCCGGCGATGCTGTAATATGAAGAAATGGTCTTAGTTTGTTGTGCACGAGAATATACGGTGTTAGTAAGCAGAGTTTGTATACAATCGTTGAAAAACATTTCAAAATCGAAAATTCAGAAGTTTGTACTTTCGATTTGGAAATGTTTTTCAACGATTGTATTAAAACCCTGCTACTAATACCGTATTTTCTCGTGGAAAACAAACTTCGACCATTTCTTCATATTACAGCATCGCCAGATTTCTCAAAAACTCGCTTTCAACGAAATAATTTTAGAAAATGTGTTCGTGACCTACAAATTTTCGCTCTATGCAACTACCTCTTTTTGGAGCTAGTTTCTCTGTTTACCACCCGTGAAATAGGCCCTACGTCCCAATGGGTACACTTATAGTATTGTCCATCATCAGTACGCAAGTACTCAAACTATTCACAAAAATATGATAAAAAAATGAAAAGAAAAAACAAAAAGCGGTGGATTAGCGCGATTGATTGCAATATTTCGCATTGAAATGCATGAAAATGTATATAGTTTTCGAACTATATTTCTTTTATAACTTTAACAAAGTTTCCGACTGTCGGGCTTCTTATCGTCTTGTAAATTTTAATCAAAAAGTATCGAAAGTATTGCCTTTTTCTTGAAAATGCAAAGTCCCAATAGTAGATTATTTTTTTAATTTCGTTTTCCAGTACACCCGCACCAACTTAATAAGTTAATAATATTCTATAGATAGCAAATGGCTCTCTGAGGTCCTATTTATTTCTTTGGAAATTGAATTGAATCAGTTTTTGATTAATTGTTAAGATACACGAATGTCTACATGAAGCGTGTTTATCTCTGATTATTTTCCAGCAAAATTAAAGTGACTTTTCATATTTATTTCATTTTTTAAAAGTATGTCTTGATGCAAAGATTGTTTATTCTAATGCGTAGAAATGCTATCAGTTTTTTGAAGTTGTTATTTCGAGAAAAATACGCCTTCAAAGTTGAGACAGAAATGACAAATTCTATATAAATCTGAACTGTTGTCCACAACAATTTGTTTAATTCTAGCACAAAAATATATATTTCTCGTAAACGGTTCAATATTTTGGCTTGAAATTTTCAGAATTTTCATAAGAAAACATGCTCTTTCAGATAGAATAAAAGTAAAAATTATGTGAATTAATTCTGAAATGTCACTTTAAAGAATCTAAACGTTCTCCTATAAAATACGCTGCTAAAATATTTGTGACCCGTCACGCTAAAAAGGACCTTACTCGAACTGAAAAAATCCAAATTTTTACAAACTTGTCAGACTCAGCGCTGGTCAACCAGATCCTGTATGCAAAAAATGAACATATGGTAAGATAGGGAAATCATTCCGGATTTAGAAAATTACATACAAGTGAAAAATGTCGGCCCTAGTCTGGCTGCGCGGACTGCGAATCATTTTTCATTAAATTCAACAAATTTAATTCATTCACAATTGCATAATATCTGTAATTTTCATAAAGAATATGACTAGAAAACAAAAAGTCGCAAAAAGATGTGAGAGCTGATAACGTTTATTCATGTTATTCGTGTAACTGCAAGAAAGTTTATGACATTCTTCTAACATTCTGTGTGTCCGTCATGGACCTAAATGACACGAAGACACCCCCTTCTCATAATTAAAGCATAATCGATGATGAATCGTTACGGGATAATTCTTAACTCGTCGCTTTTAAGGGGGAATGCTCCAGTTTCCTATTTTTTCCCCAATAATAGAATTTATTTATATTTTATATGTTGAAATTACATGTTATTACCAATTGAAAAATGAAATAAAAATGGATGGTCAGCGATCGTGTTTGAATTTTATAGGCATTCGTATCACATGCCCCTACAGCGAAAAAATGCACAATTTCTTGCACCTATCCAAGGTCACTAAAATGCTTAAAAAATGCTGTATAATCATCGTTTGGTCCCGAAAAACGGTTTTAAAGTAACGTCTTACATGTAATAAGAACAGAAAACCAAAATATGTGCTATTATAAACGCGCAAATGTATAAAACAGCATGCTCACGTGTTCAATTCGATCAACGAAGCTGAAGTGTTTTATGTCAAAATTTGCATATTTTTGGAAATATTTCAAGTTCTACATAATAGAATTTGATAAAACTCCATCATTGTATTTAGCAACATGTCTTGGTAATAATTCAAAAAGAAAATGTATAAGTCAGCGCACTTATTAGTGAATTACAGCATTTTTTATCAGCTACACACGAATAAAATGACGCAAAACAGTAGTAACTGACGTAACGTCAAAAGTTGCGGACCAAGCCAAAATTGGCTATGCACTTCTGTTTAAAACCGCATATTTGTTATTTTTATTTGAGAAACACACATGTATTTGGTATCATATAAAAGATATTGAATTGTAATTTATTAATATATGTCGAATTTCAACATTGTTTGAATACAGACAATTTGATAAACAAAATAAATAAACTCTGACGCAGAAAATGACGTCGTCACGTGTAACAGAAATTACCAAACAAACTCGTGAGAATCACAATAGAATAAAAAGTAAGACTTTTTAAAGCGCACAAACTTTGGCAAATTACGTCAGTGATGTCACAGAAGATATAGCGTAAATCTTACGGCAGTTGGATGGTGTAAACAAACTATGGAGGAATGGAAAGAAAGAGATAAGTAGCGTCACGCTGTTAAAAAAACGTCATTTTTTCGGTATGTCTAATTTTTAAATCTAATTTATTTTTCCAATAGCGATAAGAAATCAATATAAAAAATTTTGGGACATACATCTGAGCTCTAGTTTTTGTAGTTAATTTTTTGTCTTGATTGGAGTTGAAGAAAATCATTATTTCATTGTGTTTGTAGCGTCTTAAAAATGTCACATTTTCACTTAAACGGTCCAAAATGCAAGGGTGATTTTTTCATATATAGCTTTTTTTCTAAGAAAATCAAAATATTTTGAATTTGAAATGATTTTCGACATACATCTCGGATAAAATTTGAAAAAATAAATGCATTTGTCAATATCTCTTCAACTAGCGAAGATAAAGAGTGTGATGTAGCGTCTTAAAAATGTCACAAAAACGCGTTTTTGACGATTTGACGTCATGTTGATTTTTTCGGTATGTCTAATTTTTAAATCTAATTTATTTTTCTAATAGCGATTAGAAATCAATATAAAAAATTTTGGGACATACATCTGAGCTCTAGTTTTTGTAGTTAATTTTTTGTCTTAATTGGAGTTGAAGAAAATCATTATTTTATTGTGTTTGTAGCGTCTTAAAAATGTCACATTTTCACTAAAACGGTCCCAAATGCAAGGGTGATTTTTTCATATATAGCTTTTTTACTAAGAAAATCAAAATATTTTGAATTTGAATTGATTTTCGACATACATCTCGGATAAAATTTGAAAAAATAAATGCATTTGTCAATATCTCTTCAACTAGCGAAGATATAGAGTGTGATGTAGCGTCTTAAAAATGTCACAAAAACGCGTTTTTGACGATTTGACGTCATGTTGATTTTTTCGGTATGTCTAATTTTTAAATCTAATTCATTTTTCCAATAGCGATTAGAAATCAATATAAAAAAATTTGGGACATACATCTGAGCTCTAGTTTTTGTAGTTAATTTTTTGTCTTGATTGGAGTTGAAGAAAATCATTATTTTATTGTGTTTGTAGCGTCTTAACCCATATATGCCTGAATTTTTTATTTTTATATAACTGATTTAGTCGTGAAAGGAATACAAATACTAAATAGAATCGAACATTTTTTACGTTGTACAGTGCTTTATTTGGCTAAAATCGTACATTTTGTTTGTGTCCTGAAAACAGGACTCTAGGCGTTAGAGTTTTCAAATTTTCAAAATAAACCCTCATTGATAGAATAATACCAGATAGTTTTAAGCCACTTTTCTGTTCAAAAAATGTCATTAAAACACATGAAAATATGCTTTGTGAAAAGGGGGCTTCATGCAGTACTGGAACAAATGCAATAATAACCATTTTCTCAGAGCATATCTTATATTTTCACTCAGTCTTCGCTAAAATCATATATTCTATATTATCACTTTTCTTCGAAAGCCTCATCACTGCAGATTGTAAACAAAGTTGTACTATGATTTTGAAGATATTATTCATTCTCATTCTGTTGGTATAGACTACAATAATGCAAAGTTTTCAAATAAAACACTTTGATATTGTTAAAACATTTTCAATGAAGGTGAACAGAACGGTTAGTAAAAATGGTTTGCAAAGCATTTTGGTCAATGCATTGAGACAGTGCTACATAATGACCATTATAGTTGCATTGAATATACTCTGGAACATGCTTGTAGTAAATAGAAGTTCGCCTTTTTGGTCAACCAACAGCAGTGCATGATGTTCTCTGAGCTGGTGGTACTTCAACAACATGTGTCGTCTGTCAACCGTCTTCGCGCTCCAGAGAAATTTGTTCAAAAGTCCCAGTGCTCTTGTTTGAATACATTAATCATCAAATACTGTACACCCTTTTTCATGGATGTCTGTCTCAGAGGCTGTTTGTGGTTGTAGTTGACCGGGAATGTTGCTTATATCAACATCTCTGTCCTCATCCCCACTGTCCTCATCTGTCATATCACATACAGGTGGGTGTTCTATATGGATATCAGCCCTTTGTAAAGCTTCTTCATCCTCTACCATTGTTTGAATTTCGTCCATATTAAATCTTCTGCAAAAAGATACGGAATTATATATAACGTTGAGCATGGACAGTAATTGCCTCCCGCAACCATTTACGCCTACAGTCCTGTTTTCAGGACACTTCTACAATGTCAAAATTGCAATGGAAAAAATTACAAATGAATGATTTTTTCAAACATATCTAAGAAAGCATTCACTTAGCAACATATTATATTCATGATGTTCTATTGAAATATTGATATATAAAAAATAATACACCTACCTTTGAATTGTAGCAATTCCAACAAACACTTTTACCGAAAAACGGGTATATTTTGTTGCAACAAATGAAGAAATGTGAGAAAGTTATCATTTCCAACGTTCTAATGGGTCTAATGCGGGCTTATCTGATGATTCATGCTACAAAAATAAACACTTATCACTAATTAGTGGGAAAATATGTGGGCATATGGTAATGTCCTGAAAACAGGACTCTCGGCATATATGGGTTAAAAATGTCACATTTTCACTAAAACGGTCCCAAATGCAAGGGTGATTTTTTCATATATAGCTTTTTGCTAAGAAAATCAAAATATTTTGAATTTGAATTGATTTTTGACATACATCTCGGATAAAATTTGAAAAAATAAATGCATTTGTCAATATCTCTTCAACTAGCGAAGATATAGAGTGTGATGTAGCGTCTTAAAAATGTCACAAAAACGCGTTTTTGACGATTTGACGTCATGTTGATTTGTGAAGAACTATTCATGGCGTTTTACGATCATGTATCGATGCTCTAGATCCACTTGTTTTATCGTTGTTTGTTTGACTATCTTTTGTCTGCTAACGAGTAAACTTGAAGACGATTATTTAGTAAGTATTTTCACATTTTTTATTTTTATTTGTTTATTCATTTTTATTTATTTTTATTTTTTTTACATTTGCGCAAGTAGAAATATCTTAATAACAAAAATATGCATACTTGACAAGTTATATTTAGCGTATGAAACGGCTCCATTTCTCCTACAGATGTAAAATATTCACTTTCAATATTCATTAGAGCTTGATTTTTCAATACTTACGAAATGATTCTGTTGTTTATTTATTGATAGTTGAGATTATTAATTTTGTACGGTGCTATTTTCATGTATGCATGTATTGGTATTATTGTGAAAATGTTTTCTTTTGGCCAACATTGAAAATTTGTCATTTCTCATGTTTTGGGGAAAGTTATAACTTTCTTTACACCTTCGCGTAACGTTAACGTCGGAAAACGGTCGATATGCGTGTTACAACGTTGGTCCGCAACTTTTGACGTTACGTCAACTGCGTACACACTTACAGCTGTCTTGCTCTAAATAATCGATTTCTATCATCAGGAAATCAGTTTCGCATAATAAATACGCTTTTACCATCGAAAATGGTAAATTGTAACGACGTGTTATATTATTGAAAATATGGTAGCGAAACATATATGGTACGAAACGTTTAATTTACTACAGTAATGACCGAGTAATCCGAAAAACTGGAGCATTCCTCCTTAAGTTCCTGTTCCAGCTGTTGAAAATTTCTTGGAGCAAATAGGTGAAAAGTAACAAATTCGATGGTTTTGTGTAATGCAGATACGTATAAAAATATTATTTCTTAAACGAAATAAGTGCAACTGAATTCTAGTATTGCCTCGCACGTGAAAGCATGTTATCAGACCTTATGAAGCAGTGGTTCGAGATATGAGCATGATTTGGTGACGCTGCTTTGGTGCTTTTGCAATTGCCTAGGGTTTTGTGACTTTTCATATTTGAGCCTTAGTTAAAAACCTAAATATTGTTATGTTCGGATCAATCGAATTTGATGAAATTTACAGAAAATAAAAATTATGTAAACGTAGTTTATTTATCTATTTTTTTTTTTAAATTTCATAAAATATACTGCACTATTTATTTAATTATAATGAAAAATGTAAGTGTTGCATTGGAAGTGTCTTTAAATGTATATTTACAAGTGTGTGCAATTTGATGCATTTGGTATGGCTAGAAAGTGGTGATTTTTTCAGGGTCTGTAATCCTTTTAAAAAATATTCACATGAATGTGAAAATGAAGGTTGATACCATATTTATTTTTGACGTCAACAAAGTTTTCAACTGTCAGCACATTATTATATTTTTTTAATTTCGTTCTGCAGTACACCCACACTTTCGCCCCCGGTGATTTTATCGATAGCAAATGGTTCTCTGAGGTCCTATTTATTTCCTTCGAAAGTGAATTGAATCAGTTTTTTGATTAATTGTTAAGATACACGAATGTCTACATGAAGCGTGTTTATCTCTGATTATTTTCCAACAAAATTAAAGAAGCTAAACGTTCTCTTATAAAATACACTGCTAAAATATTGAAAGGAACACGAAGTATCTTTTTGATTGCACATAGTGTGTGTGTCTGTAAATGCTAAATTTGTGTAATACCACTTTGTCTCTTATGACAGTTGGTCTGTGGATTTTTATTCTTTTATCTTTGCTTTTTTTTCAATCTTATGTTTCTATCGTTTATGAAGGAAAGAAAACGTTATAAAGGAAAGATACCGTTACATTTGTATGTTCCTTTATTTATTTCAAGCAACGTATTTACAATGATCGTTTCTTGATTCTGTTGACACAGATTGTGAGTGTTATTCCTTCTTATTTAAAGAAAGAGGAACGTGATACGGAAACTACAGAGACAGCACCACTTATTGCTCGGTCTCTTGGTTGCGATAATGTAACCGAAACCTTTTTGAATTCTTATCTGGGTTTCAAAACAACCCAATACCCATAATCAAGATTGTGGCTACGATATCGCAGCTACCGGTACTTGTCTCTGTGCGCACGATTTGTGATCCAGGTTTGTGCTAAGGTTCGTAGTTCTGGAAGGTCAATTCGAAGAGGTTAAAGAGTGATTGCTTGCAGTTAGCGGGTAATCACTCTCTTCCTCTGCAAATATTGAAGATTATCTGAAGGATTTTCAGCCAAACAGTAAGAGGTTAGGAGACAAACATGATGAGTTGGCAGCTGCTTGAGAGGGTCGGTTAGGGATCCAATAGATCGGATGTCCTTGATTGGAAAACTAGGTGGAATTCATGTATGCAATTGGAAAGTGACCGTGCTGGAAATGCAACGATTAGAATACAGATCGGTGGTTCTTTCTAAATATATCTGAAACTCGAGCAAAAAGGTCAAGTGGTACATACAAAGATGATTAATGTTTATATAATATGCTTATTTCTCAAAACGATTAATCGACCATTTTGGTGTTCATTCTTTTCTTTTCTTCTTTTTACACACATAATCAAAATTATACATATGAATAAAGTCTGGTAAGGATCTTTGTAGCATTCTAACGGGTTTCTCCGTGGAGGCTACTGGGAGAACAACGTTGACCTTGACCAGACATCGAGTATGTACATCCTGGTCCGAATTTAAAGGGCGACGGTAACAGATGGTCTAATTGCAAAAAATGAATTTTTTTGAAAAAATATGCAAAACTTTTGTGTTGACCACCTCGGGATGGTTAATAATATGCGATTCAGACAGAGAATGAGCCGAAATTACAAGACAGATAGCTGAATTTAGGGAGAATCCAAGCCTAAATTCAACCCCATCACTGATGGGGTTAGAAATATTTTCAAATTGTTGCGCATGCGCATACAGCGCGGACCATGATTCAAACGAGATTCATACTTAAATTTCAATATGACGTCATCATGTATGTTGTGACGTCATTTAAGAAAGTCGCATGTCCTACTGTTTTGACCTACTTTCGACATCGCTTCATGAATTTGGTATCGAATTGCGAAAAAATGAGTCGTTGCTTCAATAGTTTCTCGTAATCATTTAATCAGGTCATATAAAGCTTAAAAAGTGTACATTTCGTTTGTATTTGACAATTTTTGGGTCCAAATCTGAGAAATAGTAGCTTTAAGTTGGTCTAAATGTCTCAAAGTTCATTTTTTATATTTCATTTTTATATCGCAGCTTATTTGCATATTCTAGTAAATCATACAAAGTGTAGGCGGAGAAAATAGCATTAGGCATGTCTGGAAAGCTTTAATCTGTTTACGATCAGTTCGATGTTCACAGGACATTCAGGATTGGTCCTAAAATCATAGAAGAAAACGCGATATCATCAGTATTTCATAATTTTCCATGTTTACCGCCTGATAAAAAACTTTCAAGAAATTAAACCCTTTCCAAAACAAATAAATTATAGACTAAATTATAGACTGGTTTAAATTTAAAAGGTGTTGAAGACGACAAAAACTGTTTTACTCAAAGCATATGTCAACGAATGAATTGAACGATAAAAGACAGAAAATTTTAACGAAAAAGATACATTACTACTCACCAGCAATTCCTACTTTTCTCCCATTTTTTTACAAACTATCTCCCATAGAAGTCATAACCAGGTCTTGTTTGGGAAAGGGTTAAATGTAGCATCAATGTATTTCCTGTGTGTACTATTGCATCCATATTTGAGACAGCAAGGCCAAACCTCGCCCAGTAAAGGATAAACTATGACTAATACATTTTTGGTGTAATAACTGAGAAAATGATGAGAAAATTGCACGATTCAGATTCATTTCTCAATATTTAGAAATTCTATTCAATTGGAAAGTCTCGGTGGTGCAAATCTAATCTTGTGTTTTGATATACGGAACACATACGACTAGACGATTTTATCTTTCAAGAAAATATTTATGTTAGTTCTATTACTAAAAGTTGATATTTCTGTAAAACTCTGAACTGAAAACCCCCCATATAAGGCTACTCTTCATAATTCATAAAAATGGCAAAATTTAATTTCAAAACACGTAAGAGCTGGGATTTTTATATTTTAACGTGTATTCCTATTGATAAGACGTTTTCTATGTTATGAAGATCTTTGGTCAAAATTAAATAAATTAAAGTATTCAGCGTCCTTGTCATGTCACATCACATCCAGAGTAGACTGCGCGGGTCTGTTTTTACACGTGCTTCGCGAAGTTGTGTATATGACCGGGTCTTTAACCCTTTACCAAACGACACATTTTGGACTGGTCCAAATTCAAAGATGTTGCAGACGACAATTTCAATTTTAGGAAATTCAAAACCCTTTGGTCTTTTTTTTTTTTTTTTTTTTTTTTTTTTTTTTTTTTTTTTTTTTTTTTGGTAGAAAACATTGTGGGAAATGAAGAAATTGCTTGTCACAAGCAATTTCTTCATTTTCCACAATGTTTTCCAAAGCCTTTATCTTTAAGGGAGTCAAAAAGAGTCAATGTGTGGTAATGGGTTAAGGGTCGTTACATTAGCGTTTTCGTTTCACATGCAGAAAAAGTGCCGATTTTTTAAACGTGTTCCTTCAGTAGACACAATTAAAGGTGTTCCAAATTATCAAAGTAGCAGGAAGAACAAGTCTAATGTAAATATGCAAACAGTTCTTCTGCCCAAACGGCAAAAATAGGATAGTCCGATTCCAAAGCTGCTGAAGAGGGATTTTATGTAACTTGGCTACACAAACGCACAAGGTTGGTTCATAACATTATAAGCAGGACGTATTTGTCGAAAAAAGGACATTTTTAATAAAAAATATATTTAAAAACTGAAGGGAGAAGAGAACACTAAATATCGTGTAACTTGCACTGTAACAAGGGATAGTTCTCGAAGAGGTTAAGTTCAGTTACACTAATGTGGAAGCTATTCATTTAGAGTGCAGAAACGACGTGCTAAATTGCATGCGTGGGCACGTGTTTTCGTTAGCAGGCAGCAGTAATTTAATACAACTCCTAAAGCTTGGTAGCTAACAAGATTGTAGAGAATATTTCATAATTTGCAGCAGATAATGAGCCGCAGCCATTAACTAAATCTCGTTCACTCTCCTCTCCCTGGTATATTAACATACTGGAATCTAGTTTCCAGAGAATTATAGAGCATAAATTTTGTCCTGTATGAAACAATATATTTTGTATACTGAAAATATACATGTTCAGTTGAAAAATCAAATAGGATGATGTCGTTTAGATTGTACAAACGTGCATAATTGCACGATAATTACCCTTACGGGTAATAACTGTTAGTGTCATGTGAAGGTCTCCGTGACATCAGTTTAAGATCTTGTCCGAAAGGTTGTTGAGACTAGCGATCTAACCAGCGGTCCTTGTGTTTATAGACGGCGAGATTTGACCCGGCAGAGCAGACCAAGCGGAAAGGTCAACAGACTTTGTCGCGTCATCTTAAAATGGTAATTAATTAACTGAATATGCAAAAATACCGATCCTGGTCAGCCTGTGCCATCTGTACGGTATGACCAGGATGTGAACTGTATTTGAATATTTCCATTTTTTACATCATTTTTTTACAAGTTACGCCTATCTTAATGACTAGCTTTACTGAAAATTTCGATCCAAACGGATAACGGTAGCTTAAAGGGACATTTCATTCCAATTTCAATTTTTTAAAGTATGTCTTGATGCCAAGATTGGTTATTCTAACGAGTATAAATACTATTAGTTTTTTAAGTTGTTGGCAATAAGCGAGAAACACGCATTTAAAGTTGAGACATAATCGATAAATTGCATATAAATCCGAACTGTTGTCCACAACAATTTGTGCAATTTTAACACAAAAATATAAATTTCTCGTAAACGGCGCAATATTTTGGCTTGAAATTTTCAGAATTTTCATAAGAAAATATGCTCTTTCAGATAAAATTAAAAGTAAGATTTATGACAAAAAATTCTGAAATGTCACTTTAACATTTTTATTTGACTAGATTAGATATAATCTTATTTTCACATGGCGACACGATGTTGTATAGCGGATACAGTGCACGCTTTCACGTAAATTAAAGACGGACCATTCCCATCTAAACTGGACAATAAACTTTTCCACGTTTGGGTACAGTTAAGGTCACTCTGCCGGGTCAATTATTTTCCTCTATACAATATCAACTGCAGCTGTGCCGAAATATGACCACAGTCATGGATAAAAATTATATGATAGCAAAGTATTCAACCCATTATTACGTACCAAACACCTCGTTTTGATCTTGCAGGTGTGAGATTTGAAATCACAGTAGTTTCAACCCCGATATTGTGTTGTTTACATCGGTAAAATATATAAACATGCGCCATGATATCCTGGTCGGACTACAACTTTACCGTTTCCCAAACGACAAAATTTTAGGGTGATCCAAATTGAAAACAGATGCAGACGACAAAATTGATGATATTAAAGACATGATTTGTGTAAAATATGACACAGAAAATATTGAGACAAAAGGAGAAACTGCTGGTTATCAGCAGTTTCTTCTTTTGTTTCAATGTTTTCCCAAGCCTTTTCTATTAGGGACGTCAAAACCAGGTCTTGTTTGGGAAAGGGTTAATTGTTTTGGACTGACTCTTTATATCTCCCACCAAGTTGGCACCAACGAATATTATTTTCAGTCTATCTTGTCATCGCTTTCCACGAATATTGATATGCCCCCATAGAATATTGATACATTAGGTCGCTTTGACAGAAAAAACACAATTTGCCAAACATTTTCAAAACGAATTCGAAAAGCAAATCCAAAGCATTGATCATAATATATTTCCAGCATGTCCGATCTCTGATGTATAAAATCGATGCCTAAATGTCATAAGAAAATGTTATGAATATTTTGAAGACAAATCGGTTAACATGTTATCTAGTCTTTTTGCCCAGAAGCATTTACAATAATGAAGGAGTTGTGATCCTAATCCTTACGACCCCTTTTGTGGTTTCGTTAACAGCGTGTTACATTTTCTACAAAAGTATATTAGATTCTATTACCAGAAAAAGGGAACAGCAGAGCGTTAACTTGTTTCAAACATTACTTGAAATACTAGTAATGTATGTATAACCCGTCATATTTGTCCCCACATAATATTCGCCTTGCAAAGTTTATGGATTTATAAACACAAAGACCGTAAAAGAGATGGGAGGACAATAGGGAACGATTTTATCCAGTTTACAGTGACGTAATTTCGGACAAACAAATAGTATTTCGTGGGTGTTGTTATAAAATCTCGTAACTACGGCTTGACCAAAGCCGTAGTAAACGAGATTTTGTAAGAACACCGACGGTTTATCAAAACGTAACAGGAAACCCAGTCTATTATTAGCACAAAATTCATTGCTAATACGATTGGAGATAAGAGATTGTCTGGTCATCTGCACAGCTCTAATGGCAACCAGATAAGGTAGAAATAGATTAAAGTTCGTAAATTCGACAAGAAACATAAACTAGAATGAAATGTTGTTGAAATTTTATCTTTGTTTCAATAATTATCTTCGCGGTGAAATCGAATGCAAGCTTCTAAGAGAATAGTTTTGTCTTCGGCAACGCATTTTGGTTTAAAGCCCGCATCTTTTCGTCAGCGAAAGAGTTTATAAGAACATCCATTCCGAAAATTGGAAAAGGCAAACAGAGCTTTTAAAACCAGATGGGCCAGAATCTGAAAACATGCTCCTAGTACCATCTGAGACCAACATGGATCTGGATCAGCCTGGATATGTGCACAGTCTGATCAGTATCCATGTTGGCAGTTAGTAGCCCAACTTCTTCATTATCTGTATTTCGTAAAGCAACATGGATCCTGATCAGATTGCTCTCTGACACAAACTGATCCATGGTGATCCAAAATACCATAATAACCATTTTTACAGATCCTGGCCTAAATGAATTTTCATAAAAACAACAGTTTCGATTATGAAAATTCCATCCCATTGGAATCCTTAATGTCGCCATGATTGTTCAATACCATTAAAATCCACCACTGGGACTTGCTTGTCCATTTACCAATTATTAACGAAACTCATGGATTCAACCCCTTTTTACCAACAATATTCTAGAACATTAAGACAGAATACCCTCAATGTGGCCATTTTGAGATTCATGAAGAATCGGATATTTTCGAGCGTCGTCGTTATCTATCTGAACTTGTTCGAGCGCTGTCGTAAACATTCGGCGGTGGAAAGTTCCACCACCGAATGTTTTCGACCGCGCCCGAGTATTTCCGACGTTTTCAATCGTTTCCCAAACGGTACATTATCAGACACCTCCGACTCAAAAGCTGCTGCAGACGACTAAATTGATGTTGATGAAGATAGAATGTGTATATTTAGAATTCATATATTATCAGCATTTTCTTCTTTTGTGTCAATGTTTTCTTTTCCCAGCATTTTCCTAAGGGACCTGAAACAGGGTTTTGTTTGGGAAAGGTCTAAAATGGAAACGTACACACAACATCATCGTTCACTTCAAGGTAGGATTGTTTTGCTACTTTCTCAGCTTATATTGCACGCCTGGAAAATACATTGACCGAGGGCGGATCTAGAGGGGGTCGTGGACCATATTACTATAGTTTAATGCTACATATCGCCTGCTTTGTAACGAAAACCTCGTAACTGCAACTTAAAACAAGCTGCAGTTAGTTACGATGTTTTCGTTGAAAAGCAACTAGGCCTATATTTATCACATTTTAAGCCATCACTTTGGCTTGGACCCCCCCCCCTTGAAAAAAATCCTGGGTCCGCCCTTGATTGACCATAGATTCTACTACGAACAAACAAGATTTTCTCTCTATCTTTCTAGATTTGTAAGGACTTTGGGGAAATATCCTTGCCTTGTTGTAAAACACCATTTACTAGTGCTTTGGTTTTTGTATTGTTTTTGTTTTCGGGTGGTTGTTGTTGTTGTTGTTGGTGGTGGTGGTGGTGGTGGTGGTGTTCTTCTTCTTCTTCTTCTTCTTCTTCTTCTTCTTCTTCTTCTTCTTCTTCTTCTTCTTCTTCTTCTTCTTCTTCTTCTTCTTCTTCTTCTTCTTCTTCTTCTCCTCCTCCTCCTCCTCCTCCTCCTCCTCCTCCTCTCCTCCTCCTCCTCCTCCTCCTCCTCCTCCTCCTCCTCCTCCTCCTCCTCCTCCTCCTCCTCCTCCTCCTCCTCCTCCTCCTCCTCCTCCTCCTCCTCCTCCTCCTCCTCCTCCTCCTCCTCCTCCTCCTCCTTCTTCTTCTTCTTCTTCTTCTTCTTCTTCTTCTTCTTCTTCTTCTTCTTCTTCTTCTTCTTCTTCTTCTTCTTCTTCTTCTTCTTCTTCTTCTTCTTCTTCTTCTTCTTCTTCTTCTTCTTCTTCTTCTAATTTTCTTTCTGTTTCTCTCTCCAACTCTATCCACAAACGCAGATTTCTGCAAGCGCACGAGGCACCGAAATAAACGCTTCATTATAAACAAATTATATGTTATGGCTAAAGCTAAATCAACCAGTATTGATATTAAAAAATCAACATTTGGTTCCAATTTTACGTGTTTCAATGCCCCTTAATCCTTTCCCAAACAAGACCTGGTTTTGACGCCACTAATAGAATTGGCCGTGGAAAACATTGAAACAAAAGAAGAAACTGCTGATAACCAGCAGTTTCTCCTTTTGTCTCAATATTTTCTATGTCATATTTTACACAAATTCTATCTTTCATAACATCTATTTTGTCATTTGTGGCAGTTTTTGAAGTGGACCACCCTAAAATGTTGTCGTTTGGGGAAGGGTTAATTGCAATTTCGTTAACAATGTGGTGAACCGTGTAATATTTCCGCTGCGTGTTGGAACAACTTTCAATCAGAAGAAATGAGCTGGAAAATGTTGCATGTTCTTGTTGAAAAATGAAACTGCATTCACAACTGAGTCATACGAAAATGTATTCAAAATCATATTCAATTACATTTTCGTATCTAAATGCTTTCAATGAGCAAGCATATTCGCAACATCTTTTCATTGCATGTATGTTGTGAGTGCGTCCGATGTTATCCCAGCCATGATTTCTGTATTTAAGGACATTGACTTGGAAAATAGGCTAAATTCAAACAACTGTTACAGTTTACTACTTTAGGCAGCACCTGTACCAAAATTAATATCCATACAGGTTAAAGATCAGTGTCACATTCAAGGTCAGCGGATTGTTCGGGGTCAGAGTTAAAGGTCAAACTATACACAAGTTTTCTACACTAGATTAAATAGAGACACTTTCTTGGCCAGTTTCAACTTGAATACACGAGCAGACAAAAATTATTGTTACCGTAATGGGAAATATAAATATAATAGCGTTGTGATCATTTTGCGAAAAGGAGAAAATATTTTCTTGATTGGGGACATCAAAATCAAAGCTTTCATGGGAAAAGGATAATTCCCGACTGTTTTGTAAATCGAGAAGGCAGGTATTTCTGTACGATTTTCACTCAGATTCGTTCCAGACAATTTACTGCTTGATTGATCCCCTCTCCAATACTTTTACAGAGGATCATGTTTTCATCGTTGTTTAAGCCATTACTAAACGACGATATTGTGCACTGTTCCAAAGTTGAAGAAGTTGCAGACGACAGTTCAAACAGAATGAAATTTTAAATTTATTTGTCTCTTAATTTGCGTAGAAAATATTGTGGGGAATGAAGAAATTGCTTGTCACAAACAATTTCTTCATTTTCCGCATTTTCCCCCAAAGCTATTATCTTGTAGGGGGTTAAAAAGAATCACTGTGTGGTAATTCGTTAATATCACATCCCGTGCCTTACCTCTTAGATAATAAGACAGACTTAATTAGACATGCCTCCTGTTGTGAAAAGAACAAAACAACAAGGACAACAAGAACAGTAGGAAATTTGCCTTCAAAAAGCTGAACTATGTTTTGTCACATGTATAGAATTCGAATAACCTCAAATAACACTCTTTAATACTGAACATTCTATTATCAAGATGAGAAAATAGAAAATGCGTTTTTCTTAAAATGTCAAACACAAAAATATACCCAAAAAATGACAAAAATGTACATTGTACAAGGTGGAGATTGTGCTTCATGGGATGGATACCGACCACTGACAAATTTGTCCCGCTTGTGCAATAACTTTCTTATTTCTCTGTCAATTTTCAAGCGGTTGATTGCATGTACCCTGCCTTACTGAGGTCCTTCATCTGATATGATTTGTTTGTGGAACCCTTGTACTTTTTCCAAAAATTGATCCCATCTGACAAGAAAAACGACAAAAGAATTCTGACCGTTTTTGTGGTCGGTTGTGATAATTTTTTTGGGAAAAGTACAAGGAGTTCCCACATAAGTTTAACATCTACGGAACGAGCTAAGTAATAATAATAATAATAATAATAATAATAATAATAATAATAATAATAATAATAATAATAATAATAATAATAATAATAATAATAATAATAATAATAAAATCTTTATTTAAAGAAGGTAGCACATTAAGTTGTCATAAATGAAAACTTATTTACAATGAGGCCTTCTGAAACTATAACATGGCAAGTTAAAATCAAGAAGAAATTTAGATGTATGAAAACAACATGAATATGAGTGAATTCAAAATGAGAACTATGATGATGTTGATGATGTTGATGTTGATGATGATGATGATGATGATGATGATGATGATGATGATGATGATGATGATGATGATGATGATGATGATGATGATGATGATGATGATGATGATGATGATGATGATGATGATGATGATGATGATGATGATGATGATGATGATGATGATGATGATGATGATGAATGATGAAATCACAGTTAGAATATTGGTAGTGTTATATATTCAAACATATTATGTACAGCAAGACATACACCTATTAATTGACATATTTAGTATGAACAACCCCGTTATTAGTTGTTGGTTAACAAATAACTTTTTAGGGATCTTTTAAAACATTGGATATTCTGTATATTTCGTATATGAAGTGGAATATTATTCCAGCATTTCATTCCATTATAAGAAAAGGATTTCTTTAAATACTCAGACTTCGGTGTAAGGTTATGCGCTACAAGGGCGTTTCGTTCTGATCTGAGATCGTAAAATTGGCTGTTACTAAGTTTAATGAATTGGGACATATATGGGGGAGCTAGATCCTTAATTATTTCGAAAACCATCAGAGATGTATAATATTTACACCTATTCTTAAGAGTTAGCCATTTTAAAGATGAAAAGTTGCACAGAGTACTAGTATCAGATGTTTTAGGTTTGCATAAAATTATTCGAGCAGATCGTTTCTGTATTTTATATAGTCTATTAAATAAAGTAGAATCACAGTTGCCCCAAATGATACACCCATAATCAAAATGCGGTGTAATGTATGCATTGAAAAAACTTGTTTCATTTCTAACGAAAGGAAGTTGTTAATTCTTTTAAGAAGAAAAAGTTGAGATGATAATTTTGAGCACATTTTTTCGACTTGCACTTTCCAGCTTAAAGTATTGTCGATATGAATCCCCATAAGTTTTTGTGACGTAACATTTACAATTCTTTCATTTGAAACTAATAAATTTAGTTCTTGTGACTCGCTAATTTTCCGTTTTGAACCTATTAACATACATGTCGTCTTTGCAGGATTTAGAACCATGTTGTTATTTTTGCACCATTTTTCAACTTGATTAAGATCACTTTGCAAAGCTGAATTTAACACAGATACTGATACATTAGGTTTGTATAGAGTCGCATCATCGGCATACATATCAAGACTAGATGATAAATCTAGCGGAAGGTCATTGACATATATAAGAAATAAAATCGGCCCAAGTATGGATCCCTGAGGAACTCCTGATTTAATGGGTTTAAACTCCGAATAGAGGTTGCCACTTTTCACAGTTTGGTGCCTTCCATTCAGGTAGGATGCAAATAGTTTACATGAACTTGACGTGAAGTGGTACAGCTTCAGTTTTAATTGAAGGATATCATGATCAACGAGATCAAATGCTTTTCTAAAATCAAGAAATACAAACCGCTTGAAAATTGACGTAGAATTGAGAAAGTTATTGTAAATATTCTTACCTGAAGCGGGGCTAATTTGGCCGTAGTTATTATCATGGGACAATGTTTTGGGGAAAAAACAATAGTTATCTAATAAGTCATACATGAGATCAAAGAGCTGAATACGGTTGGGTACGGGTAACAAACCGTTTGAAAATTGATGCAGAAATAAGAAAGTTATTGCAAAATATCTTACCAGAATCGAGGCTATTTTGTCCGTAGTCGGTACCCATCCCATAATGTACAATCTCCACCGTGTTGTAAATTGTTTCTATTGTCGGGTTGTTTGTGTTATTGAGATCTACGAGCCTGTAATTTGACAGATTATCCAGACATAATGTATCATTTAGCAGGATGATGTCATCTTAACGGTCAATTAACGTACAATGACCTAATCAGAGTATTGTACTATGATTATTGGTTACGTGAATAATATCATTTAAATATGCTTACTTGAAAGTAGGCCCTGCATGCCAATTCAGACTTAAGACTTTTAGACTACGAATTTCTTCAAGGAATACAATAGAGGTCTATCCTAAAGAAGAAGGTTTTTAAGGTTTTCTTAAAATTACACTATGTTTCATATAGCTAAAAATAAGCCCCGCCCACAGCAGCCATGATTTTAATCAGATCATTTATTTCAAGCAATCTAATAGAGAACTACATACACATCAAACATTCATGCTTAATTACAATAAAATCCAATAACACAGGCGGCAATCACGTGACTTTGTTATGATATATTTTCCTCACTTATGTAAACAAAAACACTCGGTAAGAACACATTTTCTTAAATTTTAAATCAAATACTTTACTCTCAGAACTGAGATACGTACCATTCGATGCGTCGTAATCTCTGGTTTATTTTGATACCAGGATCATCCCTTAAATCCATGTCAAAGCTGAGAACATTCGTGCAAAGTGAAAAAAAAATCTTAAGAAAATTTATCACGGCATTTAGAAATACTTTGCACGAATGTTCTCAGCTTTGACAGGGATTTGAGGGAAGACCTTGGTACCAAAATAGACCAGAGAATATGACGTATCGAATGGCACGTATCTCAATATTAAGCGTTAAGTATTTGATTCAAAATGTGAGAACATGTGTTCTTACCGAGTGTTTTTGTTTACAAAAAAGTGAGGAAAATATATCATAACAAAGTCACGTGATTGCCGCCTGCGAATAAGGCGTTTTGGAAAAAGATATTTAAAGATTGTTTGTAAATATAATTTGGTTAATTGAAATAGGATTTAAGTTCTGACTTTTTTTTCTTTTTTTTTTATTTATTTTCTTCTTCTTCTTCTTCTTCTTCTTCTTCTTCTTCTTCTTCTTCTTCTTCTTCTTCTTCTTCTTCTTCTTCTTCTTCTTCTTCTTCTTCTTCTCCTTCTTCTTCTTCTTCTTCTTCTTCTTCTTCTTCTTCTTCTTCTTCTTCTTCTTCTTCTTCTTCTTCTTCTTCTTGTTTTAAATATTTGCGCGCGCACGCACGGATGGACGCACGACGGACACAGGGCCATGACATAAGTCCCGCTGACCTTCGGCCAGTGGAGCTAATGAAATATTGCGGTATTATTAACAACATACTGACCTCACAGTATTGTAATTCAGTCAACCTGTATGTCCTAATTTGGAGGGACTCGTGAGGAACCTCTGTATATCATTAGTTGTAGTGATTAGACTAGAAAACAGACAATGTACATAGGCCTATTGTTACCACTGACCTACTGACCGATGTCTCATTTACGTACAGTTTGCATGACGGCCTTTTTGTGATTTTCTGTTTTTGATGCATGTCTTCGATTTTTTATTCGAAAAGACAGTAGATTGATTTCTGCCTTTGTATTGAGATTTTCTCATCCAAATATATCCTTTTTGTCGTCTGTAGCAGCTTCCAATTTGACAATGAGTCAATTTTTGTCCTTTAAAAAGGGATCAAGAAATGTTTGACAGAGAGTATACGCATACGTATATATGCATGTGCCAGTACAACCAATCTTGCCGCAATGAGCACAAATAACATGGAATAAATGTAGCGTGTTTCCGCTTCATATAACGTACAATAGTCCCAGCCGAAAATGACAGTGACGTAGGCTGATGTTTACTGCTGCAAAACCAATCAATTCGTCTGATTTGCACCGTTACAAATACGAACAGAGTTGATTGGTTGTCAAGTAGTAAACATTAGCCCACGTCACTGTCATTTTCGGCCGGTACTATTGTACATAGAGGTACAGTGTCAACGTAAAGAGTGATCGCATGTACATGTATAGTGTTCTGTACAAAAACTCGGCGTAATTCATTGTAGCCAGTTTTCTTTTTGTTTCTTCCGTCTTAGTCGTCGTCGCTGTTATTTGTTAACAGAAAAGTATGTGATCCATTTTGTATCCTCTCTTAAGCATAACTAAAGCAGCTAGTTATTGAAGTGGCACAAACCGAGTTCAGTTCTATCATGAAAGAAATTGTAAGTGTTTGTTTGTTTGAATGGGATTAAATCCTTGATTCTTAGATATATCGAACACATATATACTGAACAAGAGCCGGGCTACCATCAACTTTACCATGAGAAGTGAAGTTATTGAGCTGGGCTCCATCAGGAATTGCCTTTTTTAACGTATACATGTATAATATTTTATCACCACTTTAACAACACGTCTGTACTTCAAGTTTCGTGACTACAGAGTGTCCAAAAAAACCGGAACCCTAATTCAAAGTCAAATATTTCAGAGCGTAAGCAAAATATCTAATTTTTGAACTTGCAGTACTGAAGATACATTATTTTTGCATTTGTGTTCCAAATTTCACTTAAAGATATGCATCGGTTCAAAAGTTATAAGCAAATTAATAATGACACTAAAAAAACGATCTGACATGATATTGATTTTTGCGTCTTGTTTGTTAGTGAAAGCGCACTAACGGTCAGCTAATAAATTCTGTACCGTTGTACATGTATGTACCGATTTTCTCAAAATTTAATATGTACACGTTCTGTACGTTCAAATTGTTTGAATTAATTTCTAATTATTATGTGATTCATTTCACATGGCGCAGCTTAACTTTTATTTTCATAAATTTCAAGCTTGGTATGCTTCCTAAAATTAGTCCAGCCTTAATTTTCTTCGTAGTATACATTACTGTGGACTATGATATAATTCTTTTTGGTGAATTTTGTGTTATTTGTGTTTTGCATAAAGATCATTGTCAGGTTACTTGGAAATTGTTCCAAGCCAAAACAGATCATTTATAATTGAATTTCCGGCATTGTACGACAGAATGACTCGCCGTGTTTTCTTATATGTGACCAGTCACGCTGAAAGGGACCTTATGGGAAGCCAAATTAACCAAAGTGGGAGAAATTGATCAGATTTAGCAGAGGTCAACCGGTGGTTGTATTTTTAAAAAATGAACATATAGCAAGATAGTGTAACCATCCTACTCTACAAAATATTGTGTTAGAGTGAAAAGTTTCGATCCTAGTCAGGCTGCGCGGATTGCGCAGACTGACTAGGGTCGAGACTTTTCACACTCCCCATAAGGCCCTTTTTATCGTGACGGGTCAGATATATGTGACCAGTCACGCTAAAAGGGACGTTCTGTGAAGTTTGTTAGCTCAGTTTTATGAAAAAAAAATTAGACTCGGTAGTGGTCAATCAGATGTCAATGGTAAATGAACGTTTAGTATGATAGGAAAAATAATCTAGACCCAGAAAATTAACTTGGATTCCAAGATCATATTAGTATTTTGTCCACGCATGATTGTGAGGAATTCCCCAAAACAGAATTATTTGGCTTCCCTTAAAGATTTTGGCACAAGAACGGAAAACAGATGCCATGATTTGACTGCACAATCTGTGCAATCTGATATTATTCTATATCCGTGTTAACCCTTTCCCAAACAACAAAATTTTAGAATGACTCGTTTGAAAGATACTTCACACGGCCAAAAACGGGTGTCACAATATCAACGGGTATCAGTCTTTTATTTGTTGTCTTATTGACCAAATTGTATATTGACGACTGGACCAGGCCCCGGTTTCTCGAAAAAAAATAAGTACGTTCTCAAATCCGAGCACCCTGCTCAAATTGCACGAAATCCACGTGAACTTCAATCGAATGCACTTCAACGTTGGAGATTATCCCTTTGAAGTTGAGCATGTTCTCATGAGAATATACTTAAAGTGATATTTCACATTTATTTCATTTTTTAAAAGTATGTCTTGATGCAAAGATTGATTATTCTAATGCGTAGAAATGCTATCAGTTTTTGAAGTTGTTATTTATAAGCGAAAAAAATACGCCTTTAAAGTTGAGACAGAAATGACAAATTCTAGGCTATATAAATCTGAACTGTTGTCCACAACAATTTCTTTAATTTTGGCACAAAAATATATATTCCTCGTAAACGGTTCAATATTTTGACTTGAAATTTTCAGAATTTTCATAAGAAAACATGCTCTTTCAGATAGAGTAAAAGTAAAATTTATGTAAAAATAATCGTGAAATGTCGCTTTAAGTTTGTTTTTTTTTTTTTT